>OX493385.1:34921504-35145377 GCA_950371165.1 Lacanobia oleracea
AGCGTATGCGTAGTCACAATGATTCCATTCGAGTATTTTGCCTTCTACAACATAAACAACTTTTAGCACTATGACATCTTGGCAATTACTGTCGGCCCGACTCGGTTCTTAACACATTTGCCATCATTTCACATTTAATAATAAAATTATCACTTAAAATAACTAACATTCAGAACTTGTAGTTTTAAATTGTAAGCTTTCAATTGTTTTGTTTGTATTGAACCGACATTTTGAAACTTTTTCGAATTATCGAATCAGCAGCGATGAGCAGATTTTTTTAAAGTATTGCTGTCTTGGCTATTAAGGCCTTTAAGCAAATCAATATTTTTTCTTCTTTTTTTTTCAACAGTAAAAATATACTTACTGGAAAAAGATTAATGAATGGTAAATATTAATATTAATTATAATGCATAGTATGATATCATAAATTTAAGATTAAAAACATACAAAAAGCGGAATCCGATTAATAGAACTTTAAATTTTCAAACAGTTGAAACCTCTCAGAACTTCGTAAAACTTTATGTTTTATGTAAAAAGAATAATTTTTGTTGCTTAGTTTGTTTTACTTATTCATAAACGAATACTGTGTTTTGATGTTTATGAAGAGCACGTAGCTACATAAATCAGCTGCCGGCACTGGTCGATTTTCCGGGATAAGGAATGGTTAAGCATGTATCACACGGATGCTAAAATGTTACCATAATAATGAAAACTACCAAAATATTATATCGTGACCAGACAGCATCAATAAAACGTAGGTAACTAAATAATGCACAACTTCATCATCTGCCTAGCCTTTTTCCAACCATATTGGGTCCAGAACTGGTTTTCAGATGAATCCGGTTTGACTAAAACCGGATTCAGCTGAAAACCAGTTTTTTCCTGGAGCAGCTGCCTACCAGACCTCCATAACACATTTTATGATATCATACTATGCATTATAATTAATAATAATATTTACCATTCATTAATCTTTTTCCAGTAAGTATATTAAATTTTACTGTTGAAAAAAAAGAAGAAAAAATATTGATTTGCTTAAAGGCCTTAATAGCCAAGACAGCAATACTTTAAAAAAATCTGCTCATCGCTGCTGATTCGATAATTCGAAAAAGTTTCAAAATGTCGGTTCAATACAAACAACAAAACAATTGAAAGCTTACAATTAAAACTACAAGTTCTGAATGTTAGTTATTTTAAGTGATAATTTTATTATTAAATGTGAAATGATGGCAAATGTGTTAAGAACCGAGTCGGGCCGACAGTAATTGCCAAGATGTCATAGTGCTAAAAGTTGTTTACGTTGTAGAAGGCAAAATACTCGAATGTGGAATCATTGTGACTACGCATACGCTTATATTAGAGGTAGGTACGCGCGCAAGGTGCACACTATATGACATGCATGACTTTCTTACAGCATAAAATAATGTATTTTGCCATGTGATCTTATTATGTTTTGATTTTCAGACATGACCTGTTCAGACGATGAGCTGTTGAAAACCATTAAGCAAATTCACTTTGATTAAAATTTGATCCTATAATTCCAAGTGGATTGGATACTGCAATTAGGTGAGTAGGTATTGCTTAAATATGAACTTAATGAATAGGAACACTTACATAAAAACCACGTAGATCATGCATTGAACTCCTAAAAAAAGTTATAATTCCAACCATGGAATAAGTACCTAATATTGTTCCATGTGATGGATGGATTTGGATCAGACACTGGTAACATGCTGTGTGTGTGTGTGTTTGCTGTATTAATAAAAACTAAGGACTGCATTAAATTGAGGTATTTCAATGATAAAAGAAGCAGTTCCAAGATTTTTGAGAAATAGATTTGAATAATAATGATTAATGTTTATGCATTGTTTCCAGCTAGAGGCAGCCGGCCAGCTTCTATCCAGACAATATGTTAGCTAATTTTGCTATTGGCACCTTAGCAGAAATTTCAGAATGTGAAACCTGGCAGGCAGAAGGCTCAATCTAAAAGATGTATTACTATTTTTTTATTTGCACAAAAATGATTAAAATTGTAATTTTGCCTGATATTGATTTATTTCTGACCCCACCAAGCTCAAAACTTAGGCAATATTGTATAGATCTGAATAAAGTTGATAACTAGATTAGTGACTATGGGCCTAAATATGTAGGCCCATAAGCCATTATAAGGTTTTAATTTTGTGCAGCTATGCAAAACTAATTAGCGACTATGATTGTGTTGCACAACCATGAAGCATTCATTATAACTTTAGATAATAATAAAATCCTTTTAATTTGTACTATTATATACCACAACTTGTGTGGTGGAAAGATTCCTTCCCCGCACGACCATGCCAAGTTGATGAGACGGAGATTGTCTAAAAAATTTATACTTGTTACTGGTAAATTACATTGGCAGTTATTGGTTTATTGGTAATTGAGTCCTTGCTGTGCTTGTTCGATAATTTTGAGAAGTATAAAATTTCTAATTATTGGTATATAATAGTACAAATTAAAAGGATTTTATTGCCATCTAAAGTTTTAATGAATGCTTTCATGGTCTTGCTAGGAATTACCACACTCAATGACCTACTGTCACAATAAATTATTAATAAGTGGCTGATTAGTGTAAAAAAGTAGCTAGAATAGAAAGAAACTAGTCAGTGAGTCAAATGTTCTTATTCTAAAGATTACACTGTGCCAATTTAATTAAGTTGTAATGGAGGCCTTCTTAGCTAACATGAAGGTGAAAATAGGAAATAGTAAATCATGATTTATTGAAGTAATAGATAGTGAAAATTCTTTATTTTTAATGGGTACATTCACAGTACACTTTCATAAAAACACAAACATTACCTGCTAGCAAGCAATCAAAATTATATTGCACAAACAACAGTTTTGCAGCTTTTTCACACTCTAAACAATTTCTTAGGAGTTCATAAATTTAGCCAACTGCACTAAATTATAAATTTGTCTTCAATAAGCACGTGCGGACGATTAATGTTATTTCTTCACCACAATAAAGTGTCATCGTCAATGCTATTTGTCATCAATTCAGCCAGATCGGAATGAGAACTTTTTGTTAGTGGTAAAATCTGGAAGCTGGTTTTCACTTCAACTTGCATATTACGAAGTAAATAAACCTTCGTTACAACGCCACAAATTTAACGAAGACCCGTTTATACCCTGCTTCCTACAAAATATTAATTTTCAGTCTTATTGTAAATTATTTTACAACTCTCACGGTTTGTTTTGATTGAAGTGTGGCTGTCTAGAGCGTTCACTTGTTTTTATGGTCTATCATGGTCACACATGGCTCACACTTCGGCCGCAGTTTTAATGAAATCAGGCTTTTTTATTAATCACTTAAACATATGTGTATCAGTGAGCCATTATAAAAGCAGCTAGATTTGTATCTTTGCTAAGTTTGCATGATGTAGCACACTGATAGATAACAAGTTTGTCTTTAGATCCGTAGGTACGTTTACACCAACCACATTATTCAAAATATCCTCAATACCTTATTACTCTATAGTTTGGTCACGCACCGGATGTAGTATCTATGAGTTTGGGTGATCGCAGGTACAGACGCCAGCACCACAAACTGCCCGAAACTGTAATCTTTCCTAATCAACTTTGAACCTAATTGCTTTACAAATAAGGTTGAAAATTTATTGAAGATATTTGACATTTTGTTGTGCATTGATCTGCTGGCGTCTGTACATTTAACTGTCAGTGTTCACCCGAATTGATGGACCTGGAATGGCCATACATGGCGAGTGTACCGAAATATAACATAGGATGCTGGCTAGTGCTCATGATGTCATGAATCCTTCGCCATATTGTAGGTACTGGTGTGCCAACATATTTTACTGTTGAGACGTATTAAAAGAAGTATATCAAACGGACTTTGAGGTTTTTTACTGTATTATTTATAATATTAGCGATAATGATTGTTGTAAACCATCACAAACGCTTTTCTCAATATAGCGTCAGGTCATGACGTCAACGTACTGGCCAGTATATTTCGGAACGAATTGACAGTATGGTGGCGTCGGAATTGGATTCATGTCGACATGAGCACTAGTCAGTATACTAGGTTATATTTCGGAACACTCGCCATGTATGGCCCATGGCAGACCATCAAAACGCGTGACCAGTGACAGTTCTATGTACAGACGACGCCAGCGAATCAAGTTACGACAGACTGTCAAATTTCTTTAATACATTTTCAACCTTAGCGCTAAAGTGATAAGGTTCAAGATTGATTGGGAAAAATCTACGGTTTCGGGCAGTTTGATGTGCTGGCATCTGTACCTGTGATCACCCAAACTATTAGACACTACATCCGGTGCGTGAACAAACCATAGAGTAATAAGGATATTTGGAATATTGTGATAGGTGTGCCTACACACACGGATCTAAAGACAAACTTGGTATCAGTGTGCTACAGCATGCAAACTTAGCGACGACACAAATCTAGAAGCTGCTTTTAATATGGCTTACTGATACACATAGGTTAAAATGATTAATAATAAAGCCTGATTTCATAAAAAGGCGGCCGACGAGTTTAATTATTCCACTGAACCGAGTTTTATAATCTTATTTATTTTGTTACCCCTCAATTTATTGATTACCTACTTTTGGAAAAAAAAAATGAAGTCAGGCGCAAAAATGACTAATCAAAATAAAAAATAACATTTAGGTACTACGTAAATTATCTGAAAGCTTTGAATATGAAATACTTCAATACTTTCAATGATTTTAGAAATGCCCGCGCTGTCATCGGTGGGTGAAGGGATAGTTCGCGTGTTCACCTCACTTGCCTTAAAGGCAGCGGAATACAGTGAAGGGAACACTTCACTCGTTCGAATGATCATTTAGCTATCAAGTAAAAATCAAAGTTTAAAAAAAGAATTCCCGCGGGGAACGTTCGCGTGTTCACCTCACTTGCCTTAAAGTCAGCGGAATACAGTGAAGGGAACACTTCACTCGTTCGAATGATCATTTAGCTATCAAGTAAAAATCAAAGTTTAAAAAAAGAATTCCCGCGGAGAACGTTCGCGCGTTCACCTCACCGTCCCTAAAAGTCAGCGGAATACAGTGAAGGGAATACTTCACTCGTTTCAATTGCCACTTAGCTACCTACCTTTCTACGCAAGCGCAAGGCAGAGTGACGTTTATTAACACGCTAAATAAAATAATATTAGTTAGATACCTACTCATGTTAGATGGGACCTATGAATCTGTCCGCGATTCAAAAATGTATGGTTGGAATTGTGCACGCATGCGCAAAATGAGGTTTGCGTCGTTGGCCTATCAAGTTTCGTTTTAAAATCGGTTTATTAATTTCCAAAAGTAAGGTTTAGCCAGTATGAAATATTTTGAGTATTAAACGATCCTAATTATTTATTTTTAGACTCAGAAATAACAGTTTTTAATTAATGTGAAATTTTCTATAGCTTTAGCATAAAATATATGAAAATCAATTAATTAATTAAATTGTTGATAAATTCTATTGTCGATGTCGATAAGATTAGAAATGTAACGTTTCGTCCATCCCTAGCGTCACTGACAGCTCACTTAGCCACTCACTTCGCCCAAGCCTTCACTTCGACATGTTTACAGAATCGACCGGCAGATAAATTTAATTTTGACAGTCCTAGAGTCCTGATAAATCCTAATTGATCAAATCAAATCAAAAATCATTAATTCAAATAAGGCTGAGTGCCAGCACTTTTTGAACGCCAAAGTTTACATAAAGGCAGTCCCCCCCAGAAACGCCCGTCACCACTTCCTAGTGTTCTAGCTGGGAAGAAGTGGCGCAACAAAGAGTTTTTCAACGGCATTGATATATAGACAAAGAAAAATATCTCTTAATTTATGTATGTCTATTTACATACTTACCCACATTCTACATATTTTTAACAAATGTTTACTTTGTCCCCAGATTACTTAGGATAAGAACCACACATCGTAATAAACAGAGCTACTGGAAGTTTACGAAGTCATCCGACCTCCCCCGAAGTTTACCGAAGCAGCCGAACGTTTGATTGAGGAAATCAGAAAACACATGTTTAGCATACGTTAAATTACGTGACGAGGAGACTCCGTCCAGAACATGGTGAAAATATTGTTTTGTAGTTGTGTGCTACATAACTTTACTTACGACAAAAGATTTCTAAAAGTCAGATCATAATTACCTTATTGGTCATTTATGGGTAGCCCAATTTAACGACACTCCTTGCCACCTAAAATGCCGTATGCTAAATACAACAGACTTTTTTGACATACTTAATTGTAATTGCCATTACCTTGTGTTCTAGATTTCAGTTGACATTGTTATTTAGGTATCAGTACAACTATTTTCTTAAGGCCTCAATCGCCAGCTCTCCATCGGTAAACTTCCTATTTCGTTGGTCGTGCTCGTGGGATTTATATCTTTTGCACACTGAACGCTCTCAATCGATTTGCAAGTATAAAGAGTTGTTAATACTCTTTTAACTTCATATAATGTACTCGTATTTTAAAATGGGAGGAAATACGTTTTCTTTCGGAAATGCGATGGGGACAATAAGAAAATAGTTATACTGTAAAAGTTAAGCGATGTATAAAATCTTTTCTCTCAATTTCTTGCTAAATGTGCGAGTGATTTTGAGAATAGGGTTGGAAGTGTAACAGGAAGCCGGGAAAGCGCACTGTTTGAATTGACTAAGCCTCCCACACATTAGCGGTTGAACCGCCTAGACGGATCGCTTGAGCGGCCAGCGGTTGGAACTATTTTGTGGAGGTTAAGTGCGTAAAATCACTAGCGGTTGCATAACTGAAAAAGCGACTAGCCGTGCGGTCAGCCGCCCCCGCGGCCAACCGCTAGTGCGTAGGAGGGCTAACAAGTCAAACAAAGAGCAATAGCTGTCAGATGCCAATGGTGTGTGTGTATGATGAGAAAGAAAGTAGATATATACTACTAAAGGGAATGATTACTCCTAGTTTCCATTAAATAAAAAACAACATTCAATAAGAAAAAATATTTTTCGATACGAAAAATCATTTCAAATAAACCTGAATATTTTTTTTCAGGATTTATTGTTAGTGTTACGTTTTATCGAAGTGAAATGTCAGATGTTACACATCTTAAGCGGCAACAGTATGACCCGGTTTTTTTATAATCAGCCTCTGCTTAAATAACAATTAAATTTCTTGTAAATATTGTAAAAAGTATTGAAATATATGTTCAGAAGATAATGGGAATGCATAAAACAGAAAATAGTGGAAACATTCTACCGGAAAACAAATTAGAATCTGAAAATGTATTCATAACCGTTACCATAGATGTAAACCATGTTAATGTTAAGAACCAAAGAGAATAAAAATGATGTGTTTATAGTTTTTTACCAAAATATTTGTTTAATTTTTGTGTCTGATACAAGTACCTGAAAGTGTTTAATTTATTACGAAACATTTACCAAATCAGAAAGGATATAAAATAACAAAAAATATTTAAACCTAGCGGACGTCATGCGGTTTCACCCGCGTAGTTGCCGTTCCCGTGCGAGTACAGGGATAAATATAGCCTATGTTACTCGCTGATAATGTAGCTATCCATTGCTGAAAAAAAAAAAATCAAATCGGTCCAGTAGTTTTTAAGTTTATTTGTTATATACAAAAATATAAATCTTCTTTATAATATTAGTATAGAAGTCTAGATATAGATAGGTACCGACACAATGACACATCGACACATATATCAACAGACTCAACTAAACAGCGATATAATTACTCTAAGATGTCTTGAAAAGCTAATTTGTACAAGTAAGGAAAATAAAAAACATTAATTTCGGTGTAAATAACATTATTTGATTCGCAAACAATTTAGGTCGGTAATAATTTCTTTAAAATTTGATGCAACTCACACAAACGACTCAAAATAAGTACTTCGGGAAGTGATGGAATGGTATTATTCATTTACGGCACCATACGGCACCGGTCGACACCATAGGGCACAATCAAAATCTAATTCATTAGCAATGTGTTTATAAAACTCATTGCTAATGAATTTGATTCGCAAATAATTTACGTAATAGTAATATCGCAAAATCCACAATTAAAGGATATGGCTAGACAGGAAGATTAAATTTTTGTTCTTCTTGTTATCATGACTTCCAAACAAATTCCAAGTTTTACGCTACCTACGGCTAAATCCATGGTGATGCATTTGATTGACTGATCCAATGCTGTATAGGAGCTTGCTGGTGCCACCTGCACCACAGAAGTGTCGTTGTCAAGTATATATTTTTATTATATATAATTCCGCCCGTTTTGAGTGGAGATTCGATTGCGAGAGTAAGATGCTGGTAGGGATCTTGACCGTACTTCCGAGATTGTCCTGATAGCCGTGGTATACCTCTCCACTCCTCTAGCACCTCAGGATATGTTGCCCTCTTGGCGCTACGTCACTTTGTGCTAGCGACTCTTTTCAGGGGGGGGCAATTATTGAGTGTGCAAGTCACCCCCTGCCATTTTAAAGCCGTTTTAATTGTCAATGGTCAGGCAGGAGCCAATAGTTCTTCCATAGTAAAAGATTATCAGTCCACTAAACCAGCCAAATCCATAGCGTTTCATCTTTTGTTTCCATATTCTGCAATAGTCCTGCTCCAACCGGGGATTGTCCTTGGGTATACTCTCACAGTGCATACAGGGATAATCGTCGGTTGGTGTCCCATTCCTTTTGAAATGTTTAAAGGGACCTCTGCTAGTTGGCTTCGGCCCCTCGTACGCCTACCAAAGGACCGGGTCTCTAGGGACCCGAGAAAGTGAAAAACATGAAAAAAAAAAAACATTTTGTCCGAAGACTTTATGTTCCATACAACAAATAAGAACTATCGAGCCAAGCCAATGTGGTAAGCCACAAAAGCTAACTTTCTTCATTGTTATTCTAGCTTAAAAACAAGTCCTGTCTATGGCCACAACACCCCAACAATGCGAAACTAGAGAAAAACAAATAATAATAAATAATAATGCGCACAACAAAGAAGTAGGAACTCTCTGCCTGCGTCTGTTTCCAAAAGCTTACAACCCTAATCTCTTCAAAGTTAAGGTGGATGCTCCAGGGTGGCCCGCGAAATTCAAATATTTTTATGTTTTTTGCAATTTGCCGGTCAGTGTGTAGCTGTATGTCGACCAAATGCGATCTGCGACCGTAACGCGTATTTATCTAAAGAATTATAACCATTTTAATCATCAATATACCCCTTTATGTTCATGTAGTTCGAAAGAATGATTATTTCTGAAATATTCATTCTTTCGAACTACATGAACTTAGAGGGCTATATTGATGATTAAAATGGTTATAATTCTTTAGATAAATACGCGTTACGGTCGCAGATCGCATTTGGTCGACATACAGCTACACACTGACCGGCAAATTGCAAAAAACATAAAAATATTTGAATTTCGCGGGCCACCCTGGAGCATCCACCTTAAGAGTGAACAAGTTCCTTCTGGGTAGGCTCGCTCCATCGTACACTTTGTTTTTGTCATCTCTGACATAGACTAGTAGACCAGGGTCGATAATTTTTGAAACCAAAAAAAAAATACAGTAGGATGAAACCCATTAGAAAAGGAGGGGAATATGATAAAAATGAAAGGAAAAATTAATTACGGTCGATTCGAGTTCGGGAAGTGGGAGGGGGTGAGTTTTTAAGGGTAAAAAATGTTTTTTCTTGATTTCCGGCAAAACTATGAGTTCTATGGAAAAAAGTTAAATGGTAAAGTTGTAGGTAGTAAAAAGATCTACAACTCTTGTATTCACAATTTTTTCACATAACCTCAAAATTTAGGTGAAAAATTCAAATAACCAAGTTTTTGGTTTTTTGTTTTTATCTTTATCAAAAAAAAATATTTTTCTACGAAATTTGGTGAAAACTGACCTTGTTATGTCCTAAAGACACTGTAATTTTTTTGATTTTTAGTATTTATTTTTTCACCTTATTTTGACTTGATATCGAAAAAACACCCTAATTTTCAATCGAAAATTCTCGCGTCAAGATATCAGCTTTTTCCAAAAAGTCTGGGAGCTTTTTGTTCGTTGAAATCTCTACTTTCTGATGGTGTAAAAAATATACATTACTATAGTAAAGGTGCTCAGAAAATGCAAAAAATTGAAAATAACTCAAATTCGAAAATTATTTTTTAATCATTATGTACTATTTTGAGCTATTCATTAAAATTTACACTTTAATTACTCAAAAAACGTAACATTTCATGTTACATTGATAAACGAAGAAATTGCAAATTGAAATATACTACTATAATTAACAAACAAATAAGTTAATAAAGTTAATATTTAATAAGACATCTACAATATTTTGAAAAAGTTGTAGAATCTTCTTTAAATAATACCATAACACCATCAGAAAGTAGAGATTTCAACGAACAAAAATCCCCCAGCCTGGCCTATAGAGGCCCTGGTCTATAGAGTCAAGAGACCCATAACAAATAAAAAAACAAAAACAAAGCAGCATTTATTCACAAGACTAAAAAGGAACAGCCAATACGTGAACTCGCGTTAACTACACCACAGGCGAAATAAACGACCGAACGTAAAACGTATAATCGAACGCATAACAAAATTTCCAATCCAAAAACGAAACACGCGGGTTTTCATTTTGAAATGGGGTTTAGTTCTCTGGCTGCGAAGCATATCACTTCGTAAGAGGTGAATGCGGCCACACTGGTGAGTTGGGCCTTGTACACTGTCACTGCCCAACCTCTGTAGAGACCCCGGATGCCTTCCTTCTTGTACGCAAGAGAAAGGCAATCTATTAATCTATGACATCGCACTAGACTTTGGGCTTGCGACGGTGTCTTGTATTTCATACTCGTCTTGTGAGTCTGGAACAATGAAGGTATTATTTTGTAAAATGAAAAGACACAGTTTTCTGCAATCCACGTTACCTACATAACCTTCTTGCACTTAACTTTTCTGATAGGCGTCTTCTTAATGCTTAGGCGGAAAGAGACAATCGCGCAAATACACGATTTACTACTTTGATGGCTGTGTTCTTAAATAAAATACGATCCATTTTGTGGTGTCTTGCCCCGAGGCCATTTTCACAATATCAAGACTATAGATTAGTCTAACAATTGGTGATATATAATGATTAAACCTGAGAAAGTCCGGAAACTTTCCGGCATCAGAATTAAATGCTTACAATGTTTGCATGAAAGTACAACATAATAATCCAGTCGAGCATACAGCCTTACTTACGTCACTAGTTTTCCTGCTTCGAGAAAAATCGCTATAGGATATAGAAATTTGTCAGATCGGAAAAAGTTGTCTAGATTCCATTATACATATTATTGCTTTCCAAACCGTAAGAAAAAGGGTCCAATATATTTATCTGCCATTGGAATTTTAGATAAAGTATAAAAAAACTCGGCCAAGTGGCAAGTCAATTTGAAAAAATCTTTTTGCGTTTGATAGCCCAATTCGTGAGGAAGGCCATCAAGGCTAAAAAGATTAACAGGCTATTTGACATCACGCTAGGAACCATATACACCGCACAAAAAGAAAACTAACCAATATCATTACTTATTATTCAGTTTAGTAAGTAACTCGTAAGTTTAGGTAATTCTCCGATTCTCTAGTATACTGTGCTGTTTCTAATCCTCTAGTGGCAAATAATTGTTGCCGATGATGATGAGATAGCGCGTAATCATGAGGCTAGACGCCCTTCCTAAGAGTTATACCCCCGTAAACACGTAAGATAGCATTATGAGGTCTCATAAGGTTGCATTATTAATGATGCGTTACATAGTCGGTCGTGCGCCTGCTCTAGAAGAGGAAGCAACGCACGTTCGTTTGTAAAAATGGGTGTTGTGTTGCTGTAGGCGCTCAACACTGTTTTTTCAAACCTTAGCTTCCAGTTGTGCAACTAGTACGTACTAACATCACAGTAGTTTAACGATAAAAATAGAACGAGTGACTTACATTGATCTGCAATCTCCGTTTAGCCAAATCAAATGGATAAGTGCATGACTTAGCGAAAAAACCAGCGAAGGAACCAGCAATAGAGCTGGCGACAGCGAGATGTGCTATTTTGTGTTTGTTGTTCTTGCAATCCTCGGGAGCACAGGGCTTGTCAATTACACTAAGGAGGAGGGGTTGCACGAAGTTGAAGGTGGCAAACTGTAAACCCACTTGTGGGCCCATCTGAAAAGAGAAACGAACTTAAGAACTCGGCATTTGAGTTGCCTGCCTACTTTTGAGCTGATGTTGGATACGCAAGTATGTCGGAATAAATAAAGTTTTGCGGTCTATGCAAATGAAACAGGTTTTTAGAGTCCCGCAGTATAACATGGAGCTCTTATGGTTGCCTAGTCCGCTCGTGTCCGTCTCTCCGTTTGCGGGATGAGTCAGAGACTACTGATGGGGTTACCAGTCACCTTGTACAAAGGAAAACATCTACTACAGGTAAGGTTAGCGTTACTAGTGAACGCGTATTCCATATACCTAATTATAAGAGAAATACATAAGTACAGAACCTTATTTATCGAAATCGGTTTTAAATTCAAGATAGATAGTTTTTAGACTCATCCTCTGCCCAGCCTTTTCCCAACTATATTGGGGTCGGCTTCCAGTCAAGCCGGATATAGCTGAATATCAGTATTTTACGAGGATTGGCTGCCTACCAGACCTACCAGACCTCCACAACCATTAACTGGGTAGCACGGTTCTTCATGGCAAGACTGGAGTCCGATTTACTGGCTTCTGACTATCCGTAACGACTGCCAAAGATCTATAAATGACACCCGGGCCCAACGGCTTAACGTGCTTTCTGGAGAACGGAGGAAACTCGGTATGTAAAGATGGTCACCCATCCACAGACCAACCTTGGCAAGCGTTGCTTAACCTGGAAGATCGACCCGTGCGGCTGTTATTATCTAGTCATAAGTTCCACTTCAGAGGAAGCCTAAATTAAAAAAACAAACTTGATTTGTCATGTCATATCTTGTTGTGTCATTTTCACAGTTTAATAAGGAAAATGGGCTCGAATCCAAATTCCATGCTGACGGCAGCGTTGCCCCCGAGTTGACCCCACGATGCACGCTTGCGATTGCGATGAGTGCCGAGACATATTCATATTTTGTAAATTTACATATAATTGTTCCGAATCCATCCAAAGTATGCAATTAGTTTACATTGTGAATGCATCACAGGCCTTATCAAAATGCGTCGGGAGTCACAGAGCGATTCCCGGCCACCGTAGGCCCGTGCCATCCGATCAGAACCAGGCTCGGGTCGTCGGCGCCCTATGTTCCACGCGCGCCTCAAAGAGCTATCAGCATAGAAGACGGGGCCCGCTAACGCTGCGGAATTCGAAAGAGTCACCGCAGACCTAGAAGGTCAAAGAGCATTAGGAGGAATACGGATGTGTTTTAGTTAGTAAGAGTCTGACACTCACTCCTTCCTGCTTCGCCCAGTGGGAGGAGACATTTGATAATTTCCCATTTGATATTTTTTATATTGCAGCATATGCATATAAGGGCCTTCTTGACCTCGTACAGATAAAATTCGTGTTCTAAGTTTTTATTAATAAACTACTCGTATTACTGTTAGTTTGTAAATTATTTGACTTTTGCTGTCTTGTGCGTGTCCTAATGAAACATTTTTCTTTCTTTCTGTCTTCATTTTTCTTTGTAATATGCATGTATTCTGGAACTAAAAAAATTAAATTAAAAGTTTAAAAAACCCCCGACACAAAATACTTAATTTTTTTTATATTTGTTAAGTAGGTACCTCTATATTATTAGCGGTCCTCCGATGCGATGACGCTTGGCCCAAAGAATCATACCTATATTAAATTCAAAGGATCAATACGTATTATTTTTTCACTTTTTAAAGTACTTTTTTGTCGGGGTTTTTAAATTTTTAATTTAATTTTTATTTCTTGCTTCTTAAAATTAATTTACCGAATACGTACTACTAGAAAACTTATGATCTCATCATCTTCCTGCACTTACCCCTTGTTACTTGGGGTCAGCGCAACACGTTTTTTACTTCCACTGTGTCCTATCAGCCGTCACGCTATCACTAAGTTCCTTTTCCTTCATACTGCTCCTCACACAATCCACATATATGATCTAAACTCACCTGAACACTGGCACTACATCCTACATCGTATACCAAAATATCATATCGGTAGAACTAGTGAAAGTAGCTTTGCATCTCTCACCAATTTATTCACTCATTTTTCTTTTCTGCTTCATCATCAGACCCTGATGACAATCTATCTATAACCAATTCATTGCGACCGTTAAAATGAATACGAAAACGGAAGGTCAGCTGTAAGTAAGTGAGGAGTTAGGTATCCTGCAGATTTCAGGACATGCTTCAGTATCAAGTTAAGGTTACTGATCTAAACATAATCTGTTTATTAATATCATTCCAGTGAGTTCAAACACGATACTTCTGCTGTAATTTAATGAGGAGTTTGGCATTTTGCAGTGAGTATTGCAAAATGCCAAACGGTTATGTTTATATGCAGCATCAGGTCAATATAACCATGTTTATGCAATGTCATTGAAGTAACAGAATACTAAATTTTGTATCGATCAGGCCCTTAAAAGCTGGTTAAATGCCTTTATCAACTAGAACTGAGCAGATGATCTTCAAACGGCTTAATCGATTTTGATAAGTTTGTCTAAAAACCATAGCTAGAAAACCTGCTTTCAACTAAAAAAAAACCGCATCCAAATCGGTTCACCCGTTTAAGAGCTACGGTGCCACAGACAGACACACACACACACACATACACACAAACACAAAGACACACACAGACACACAAACGGGCCGTCAAACTTATAACACCCCTCTTTTTTGGTTGGGGGTTAAAAAGAGGTGGTTAAAATCAGGAGCTTACCTGCAATAGCGAAGCGGTAAGTCCTTCATAGAACGCCCTGATCCCTCCGTATCGATAGACAGTGCTGGCTCCATGGAACAGGTTCCTGTACTGGTCCTTCACCAAAATCTGCCTAACTCGGATGACCTCTAGTGGAATAACTAATGTGGTACTGGCGCACCCAGCAAAGACACCGCAAACGAAATGTTCAGCATGCCTAGAGACAGAAAGAAAGAATAAAGGTGCAGTCCCACCGCCGTGCCCGGAGAGGCTACGCACGTGTGTTGAGCTTTGCTTTGCACGTGTCGTGTGTGTGATGCATGATAATATTGTTAAGTGATATATGTAAAATCTCTTATATATTAAAAATAACCTCTATAATTTCCCCTGGTCACAGCATCACGCGTGAACGGCTGGCCCAATTGCGCTAATTCTTTTTATGTTGTGTTTTTACCGTCGGGAGAAGGTTCTTGTGAAATAAAAATATAAGAACGTTGCAGTGGACGGGAGCGAAGCTGCAGGGGGACAACTAGTAGAATATAAAACGATGTAATATTGACAATTGTCAAAATATATTTTATTTGTAATATCTAGGCTATTTGTATAAGCGCCTATAAAATAATTGTAAAAATAAAACGTCGGTACGCGACAAGTTGCTAGAAATAATGATCAGCTTTTAACTTCTCAAATGTCTGTCTGTCAAATAAGATGTACGTTACTCCAGCTAGAAAGTAGCTCCTAGAGCGACGTGAGTGCGTATTCTGCTGTAAATGTGCTGGGTTGTCGTTGGCACTACTGAAGGTTTCAGTTACCTTCAGTAGCTTCATCAGTCGCGAATTGTTGGGGGCAAAGAGTTTCAGATCATCCATGTTAAGAAGGTGAGATATGGCCTGACCACCTCTTCTCAACCGATAGCCTAGACCTGAATTCTCCTGCAGTGTGCTTAGAGGATTCAAAGCTAAGCAAAACCAAAGCGGACTCAAACTGTCGCCCTGAAATATTCCCCGTTTAATCTATATAGGCTCATCGTTCCCCTGAATCGGTCGAAATCCTGGATAGCAAAGGACCGTCTTCCATTGCCTCATACATGACTCAAGAAAGGTGCGTAGAGTTGCATCTATTTTGTACAACTCCAACACCCTCATGAGCCATGTATGTGGCACAGAGTCGTAGGCCTTCTTGTAGTCTATCCAACATGTCGACAGATCCTTGCGAGATCGACGAACCTGTTGGCTTATGGCGATGTCTATGAAGAGAAGCTCCTTAGTGCCGCGGGACCCCTTCCTACACCCATTCTGAGAGGAACTGAGTTAATTTCAACGTGCTCATTGATCTTCACTCTCAGTATGGATGTAAGAAGTTTATAGACCGTCGACAAACAAGAAGTAATTGGTCTATAGTTATTGGATTCCGCGGGACTACCAGTCTTATGGAGCAGGTGGGTAACGCCAGTTGTTAGAAACTGTGGTAGCGACCCATACTCTAAGGATGACTGGAATTGAGATGCTAGGAGCGCGTGTGAGCTGCTATTATTATTATAGTATAATTAAAGCGACAAAACTACTCGGCCAATTTTTCATATTTTTTTGTAACTTACAAATACTTCCGCGGTACCATAGGGTTTGTCAGCTTCGTAGTGACCTCGTACACGTAGAACAGGCTGCTGATACCGAGTATGGATTGTAGCTGAAAAGCAGACAGATTATTATGCTACTACCCACTAGACTAAAGTAATAAAATAAAGTAATTCTAAATACGAAAGATTAACTTTGCGTTTGTTTGAGTTATTTTTATGTTGAAAGAGTTTCATATTGCACTTAACAACGGACCATGCAAAAGATTGTATGGGCGCTGTGCCAACCCACCAACAGACATGGGACTTGTTTCAATATTATTAAGAAGTCTCATAAAAACACAAGTAACAATTTTTAGTCCGTAAATATACGGGAAAATTAAAAAAAAAGATAAACGATTCTTCAATTAAACATTTTAGGTTTGAATAACATGTGTAAGTATTTATATATATTTATAAAATAACAACATTTTGGTTAGGTTTTGTTATTGTGCATGTACTCGTACATATATATTTATGCCAATAGAACTGTTATCCAGTTTTTATAATTCGTCTATCATTATAGTAGATAGCATTTCTGCCGGCAGATTAAATTCAGTGTGATGGCCTTTCCCCTTATACCAAATAATTGAGACTATATGCGCACAACATTTATTGCTGTGCGAACGGTAGACGCATGCGTAGACAATTTTGTCTAGACCTGTGTCCACTATAGCCCACAGCGTTGAGAACCTAGAGTCTTCAAGGTAGCGGAGACGCCGATAGCAGATGTCGTCCCGGGCGTACATGCATACGCCCGCGCGGGGTCTGAAGCGGTGCTCCAGGGTAAACCCTGGGTAAGACAGGTATGACACGTCCGACGGACATCCGATCTGCGTCTCCGACAGGAACAAGAGCGCTGGTTTCTCGGTCTCAAGGTGGTGATGGACTGCGGCGAGATTTGAGTGCAGACCTCGTATATTAGAGAGGTGCACTTTATGCGAAAAGACGTGCTGCCGCTGTACAGCTTTTCTCTTTTTATTCCTGTGCATAAAAGTGATGGAGGTTGAGGAGAAGGAAGTGAAATGAGGTTCCAAGCTGCTAACCTTCAGGCACGCCCTGACAGGACGACATCTTTGGGGGACTAGTCTGGAGACTGCGGGGACGCCCGAGCCCCCCCGGGAATGTCCATCGGGCCCTTTCATCTGGTCGCCAACCAGCACGATAGTGCATTCCGGGATTTTTCGTCAGATGGCGGGGCAGCCTTTCATATGTGGCTAGCACACTACTTGGGCCCCCAACTATCTGCGGTCGGCCAGCGGCGCACCGTGCCTCGGATCCCGCTACCCTCCAAGACTAGTCTCCCGATACGCCCATGCCAGGGCTAGCCTGGCTGGTCTGCCTGCATTGAACAACTATTTCGACCCAACTCCTCTGAATTGGCTACACTGAGCATCGTACCGGAACACAGCTAAGCCGCTTGGCGGTACGTCTTTGCCCAGTAGGTGGTCACAAGCCATCGGCCGAAGCCTACCACCAGAATTGGGAAGATCTACTCTTTTTCAAGTGCAAACTTCTTTATGCGCGTTGAGCACTTTTTGGGTGAACAAAACTCATGGAACTCATGTCATCGTCACCGCACGCTTCACATGAACTATATTGCACAATTCACTTAGTTTTCACTTCTATCGGCAGTCCCTAAAGACTGCCCCGTTTTTTTATGTCATGGGTTGGGTGGTTGGGTTTTCATGGTTGTGGTGTATAGGTCAGATGACCGAGACAAAGTACTTACGAAAACGTGACATCAGAAAACCTTATTTAATTTTATGGGGGGAGAGAAGATACCCCGCCCCCCAGGCCAACCAACGTCGTAAACATAGTCGTATTTGACGCTGTCCCGGTCGACGAAACCCGTCACTTGTTTGGGAACTCTCTTTAATTTTTAATTTAATTTTATTATTAGCTGTTGTAGTGGCAATTGAAATTGAAATACACACTCGGTGAAAATTTCAACTATCTTCACATAACTGTTCTTGAGATACAGCCCGCTGACAGTCAAACGGATGGACGGATGGACAGCGGAGACTTAGTAATAGGGTTCCGTTGGTTACCCTTCGGGTACGGAACCCTAAAATTAACCAGGAACCTGCTAAGCTCGCCTGTCCGAGTCAGGGTGCCCCAAGAATTTATAAAGTTAAAGTAAGTGTAAGTTAAGTTTAGCTATTAAAAGTGATGCTCGAAACATTATTCTAAAGGTTAAAACCTTTTTTAAAGAAGAAGCTCGGGCGGGGTCTCCGATTATTCCATTTAATTAAATACCTATACAAACGAATTTCGGCAGCGACAGGTTAGTGTTGTCAACTTTCTTGTTATAAATTACCCGACACTTAACTAATTACTTATGTCCACGAAATATTCGTTTCTATTCTTGCTGCAGGTTAGCGTAACGGTAACTTAGATCTATTAGGTAACCTGCTAAGTGAGTGAGCCAACTAAACTGCCAGATTTCAAATTTGTACTAACATTTATTTGATTATCTTATATTTCAGGTGTGAGTCAAGGACTAATTTCAAAAATAGTTAAGGACGGGCTGCAACAGAAGAAACTGGTATAAAAATTCGGACACCAGGCAAGGACAGAAAACGTAAAAGTGGATTTGTGCATGTTGATGATTTTGACATGGGAGCTATACAGGGGAAAGTACATGCATTTTATTCTGTTAAAAAAGAGGTCTTTACTGTTAAAAAGCTTCTAGAGGTCTTAAAAACAGAAATAAGTTGCACAGGAAAACGAGAGAGTCTACGAAACCTGCTTCACATGGTGGGATTTCGTTTTCTCATCTCAATCCAATCGGAAGGTTCTAACACAGCGTAATGAAATATCAGCTTGGAGAGCTAAGTACTTGCATGCAGTGGATAAAAAATATAAATCTTCCCAGCCCCGGCCCACAATTTATTTAGATGAGACCTATATTCACTCTTCGCATACATCGGCTAAATGATCGCAAGGAGAGGGTGAAGACGGAGTATTGGAGCCTGTATTGAAAGGACAAAGATATATTATTGTTCATGAGGGAGGAGGTACTAGATTTGTTACAAATGCACTACTTAAATCAAACACAAGTGGTGATTATCATGACGAGATGAATAGTACCAACTTTAAAAAGTGGGTTATTGAAAAACTTATACCTAATTTACGAGAGCCATCCATAATAGTGATGGATAATGCTCCTTATCACCGTATTTGTGTATACAAAGTCCCAAATACGAATTCCTTAAAAATATATGCAATTATGGTAAACCCAAAATAAAATTGACTACAGAGAGGATTTGACTAAATCTTAGCTTTTAGAAATAATCAAGAGAAACAAACCTGAACTTTTATATGAAATAGAAAAAAAAAATTAGAAGAAAAAAGGCAAGTTACAACATACTTTACTATTTATCTAATAGTTTTCGTCATCATCATACTACACTCATATTTGGCGTGCACCTATTTTTGTTAATTTCAGATGTACGTACAGTAACAGAAATACGTATAAAAAGGACAGGGATAACAACATTCTACCTCATCGTCGTGAATTAAACGCTTACACAGTAGCGTTGAAGTACTCAAAAGTTGAGATCTAAATCTAAATGTTGAGATGTTAACTGCCTATAGGTTATACAATATAACTAAAATTAATCGTTTATATATTGCTTAATTTTGACATCGATTACTCAATTGATTTAAAGACGTTGTCAGTTATTTATTTCTTTGATAACTGGCAACTTTTTTGTATAGTTATCAAACCACAGCCTACATGGAATCAAACGGACATCGACGAAATGTTTAACTGTTAATTAAATTTAACTTTATTCCCAGGGAAAAAAAAAATGTATAATAAATTGTAAAATATCCTGCACACAAAAAAATAAATAAAATGTTTAGGTTATTATTCCAATCAGCTAGTCTATTCTATAAGTAACCATTTCGATATCGAGCTTCACCTGAGTGACAAACCTCACAAAGTGAGCTTTATTGCACACAACATAAAGGTCTCACTCAAGAAACGAAAATATTGTTACAGAATAGGGGTACAGACACATGATACCACAAAAGGGACCCCTATTCTGTAACAATATTTTCGTGTCTCGACACCGAAATCCGAGGTGAGTATCAAATTACGTCAAACGTGAGACCTTTATGTTGTGTGCAATAAAGCTCACTTTGTGAGGTTTGTCACACAGGTGAAGCTCGACATCCACTAAGAGAGGATTTCTCGAAATTCCTACGGAAACGAGACAAAACGGCGCGTACAAAGTCGCGGGCAAAAGCTAGTTATTAATTTAATAACTGCTAAAAGTGATGAATTTTATATTCACATTTACTAAATCATGAGGTAATTATTAAAGATCGATTAATCACACTTCCCGTGACCTATCTACCATTTAAAATAATGGATTAGAAAATTGTAATTATAAGTACTGACAAAGTTGCGTAAGCTGTATTACCAACTAAGATCTCTGGAATAAGTCTCTGAATTAAATGTTTTATTATTATAAGGTGTCTCCTTGTTTTGCAGACAGAAATTTGATAGAATTGCGTTTTGCAGAAAATGTTTCATATAATATTTGGTTCTTGTAGTTTTATGACAAATATTATTGTTTCAAAGATTACTTACTTGAATTAAACCTATTTCCCAGAAACACAATTCAATGAATTTCATGATCACATTTTTTTATTTAACAAACGTATCAAACAGCAGAATTTTTTTTTAACGAATATTGTACGTCCGGTGTATTTTTCCATGGTATTTTATATTTCAGTAAAAATTTAATTATAATTAAATATTATTGCTTTATAATATGTCCTTAGCATACTTTTAAGATAGCAGAATATGTCTATACTAATATGTAAAGCTGAAGAGTTTGTTTGTTTGTTTTCTTGAACGCGCTAATCTGGTCCGATTTAAAAAAATATTTCAGTATTTTAAAGCCCATTTATCGAGAAAGGGCCATATATCATTACGCTAAGACCAATAAGAGTGGAGCAGTAATAAAATTTGTGACTTAGACGAAGTTGCGCGGGTCAACTAGTGCTGTGCTAATAAAATTAGTGGCCGAAAAGAATCGCTGTAAAACCGACCCCACGAAGTCTTGTCTGCCCTACCCCTAGAGTGTAATTTAAGCCCGAGTAGGCGCGGGGGGGCGAGGTCGCCCACGAGCTGAGGAACAGGTGTTAAGCCGAAGCTGCGGTGGTGAGCGTTAAGACTATCTGCGACGATAAGTTCACGTGGGATCGCCGGAGCCCCGCAGCGCCAGATGTAATTTTATGGGAGGGTATGCATTTTGTCAAACTTTTAGAAACTGACACTCGATAAAATGCTTTCTTGGTAATAAGTTGTATATTAACTGATCAATATGAGGATTAAGAATATTTGATTTGTTATTCTATGATTTCATAAATATCGAAACAAAGTTTATTTGTAACAAAAATCTATGATTAAAATTTTTCAAAGTATTCTGCGTTTTAATTATTCTATGAAATGTTAATACGAGAACATTTTTATGTGAAACAAAATTCTATGGAACTTTCTTCTATAAAACAACGTACAACCATTATTATAAATATAAACTTGCAACACCTGTCCCAAGCAATGTCCATGCCAAAAGGCAGAGATGCCTTCCTCCCGGAAGATCCTCCTGGCTACTCTGTAGGTAGCAAAACCCTTCTTAGGCTTGCGAAGGAGTTGAGATCTGACTTTGATCACATCCATAGGCTGAACAATGAACTTAGTGGTGACACCGGATAGGCAGCCAACTATCAACTTCTGACGTTGGGTCAAGGAATCATTTGCGTCATATCCCACCATGTTAAGTGGAACATGATGGCGGAGCCAGTTGCCTCTATTTACAAAAAAAAAACGAAAAAATTTTTTTGGTTACTGTTCAGTGGTACGTTTGACAATTTTTTGAGTATTGACTCCATATTTTGGTGACGTACCAGATTAAAAATTCGTTACTCTATGATACGCTCGTTTTTATTTATATTTTTTAAGATTTCAGCGTGTTTAAAAGAGGTGGTTTAGTTTGAGGTTCGCTATACTTATGATTAGAAAGTAGGTTCAGGGGTAAATATTGCTATAGTTGACCGTCGAAGGCTAAGGAAACACGAATTCACACGATTTGTTAAAGTAATGAATTCGAGCTTTAGGGAATGTGCACGAAGTTGGCTATGTCGGTCAAGTGTTGCATCATATTCGGAACTTTAACGTTAAGAATACTTGACACTAAAGCTTCTGTGCTGCCATCTATATTTCCAACACAAGGCCACAAAGGTACACGGGCGGTGCGGCACCGCAGCGCAACACTGTTTACCGCGTTGTAGGTGCGGCGCCACTTCGTCAATGACTTGGTGTGTAGGGTCATTTAAATGCAATAATGCAAATCTTACTTGCATTGAAGATATAAGAAAATCAATATAAATACTATCGGTACTCACTACTCATTGTAAGAATGAAAAATGTTATGTACGATACACTACTAATACTGCGGTTGCGGCTCATTGACCCTCATCACCCGTCTCTCAAGTCACAAGCCACGCTTGCGGTGCAACGCCTCATGGTTGCTCAACGCGTCGTGTGACATAGTATACTGAATTTTATTTAGAAGGATGCAGTGGCACCGCTCCGAAGCCGAATCGCACCGTCGACGAATTGTGTAGTGAGGCTACACAATTCGTCGACGGTGCGATTCGGCTAAGGCCGCGGACACGAACTCAGCAGCACGGCGGGCGGCGCGGGCAGTTACATTATACATCTCTGCATTTGACGCGACCAGCGCTGCATCGGCGCGTTGGTGTCGGTGGCCCAAGGGTTTACAACGACTGGTGCCGTATCCGCTCCTACGCTGCGCCACAGCCACCTGTCTGTCAGCCTGTCGCTACCGCACCACTAAGCTGTGGAATTTTCTTAAAAATATTTTCGAGAAAACAATTTTGATCCACCATTATAAAATTGTTTACTAGCCTACCTCAATGTCCACCATTTGTTGTAATGTTTGTTTCTAATCAGAAAATCAATACACTCTTGTACTTCATTGGGCTGAACTCATTATTGATATCAATATCTACTGTTTTTTTTTTCTGATTTCGTGAAAATGACCCTGATAACTGATTGATAGGCTATCATTCAGTGAGTTCGATTTCATGATAATAATATTATCAGCGTATAGTAAAAATCATCGACCACGGAAAGTGAAAATGAATAAATAATAAGTTTATTGTAAGTAAGGACTACTTAATTGCGAACACCGGGTGATGTACACCGGGTGAGGCTGTTATAACAACTATTTGCAAAAGGAGCTCGTTGGTAGCTATATAACAAGTCGCAAATTAGAAAAAATAAAAAAAACCCACTGCAAAAAGTCAACTGGGACACTTTTATTAACGAAACCTGTTTCTTAATTGAAATTAAAATATATTTTTGTATCCTCCATTTAATTTCCTTTATTTTGATACCCTAGTCGATAGGTTTGGTTAGAAAATTTATTAACAACTTACAATTTAGCGTCATAAATCCGCCATGTTGCTTCAAGACTAAGCAACAATTGGCCAGGTCGTCCTGAGGATGGGTGACAATTTTATCAGGCATACGGTGGATTGACATTAAAATATTAAATATAGACGTAACCGATTGTTAAAAAATTGAGCCCATCTATGACATGGCGACAAACACCGACTTCCGAAATTAAAGTTTTTTTTATATTTTGTAGTGTTTTGTTTTTAGAAGTCGGTTTTATTTTTTTTTGTAAAAGAGTTTTTTATTAGACCTGTAAACGTAACACTTATCCACTGTTACTACTGGTAATTATTTCTGGAAAGTAAACTACGTCCTGAAATAAGGGCTTGACCTAGCTCAGGCGCAGTCGCTCATTTTTATTATTTTGCAGATAACAACGTTTCAATTATAATACTGTACAACTTGTAACAATTTCTTAAAACAAAAATATTTTTTCCCGTTTCCCTCGAGAGCCGGTCCTTTGGTAGGCGTACGAAGGGCCGAAGCCAACTCGCAGAAGCCCCGTTAGACATTTGAATGGGGCACCAACCGACGATTATCCCTGTGTGCACTGTGAAGGTATACCCTAGGACATTTTCTGGTTGGAGCAGGACTGAGAATTATAAACAGTCCTTTTATAAAAACACTTTTTAACAAAAATAAAAATTTCTAATAAGGAAGCAGAATTACAATCTGCTAATCAGTATTAAACTATGCATAATCTGGTGAGATTTATTTTCAATTGATTTTTTTGCAGTGACTTCATTATTATTTTCTAAAAATAATTTGAATCAATATAAATTACTTACACGTACATAATTATGATTCGTTTTTTATGAATAAGACTGATATGGTTACAATATTATTATTCGACTGCGAAAAGCGTTATTTGTTTGAGTCTCAAAGTTTCTTGGGCCCGTGACTTAAATTTAGGAAAAAATTCGGGGTTTCGCGAAACGTGATGTAAGGGGACGAAGGGTAAGTGTCGGTGCAAGTGGGAAAGTCGAGTTTTCGCGTATTGACGGTCAAATATTAAACGATAAAAAGGACAAGAGCATTATACCCGCACTGTGTGCGACCATAATTATAGTCAAAAACCAATGCGAAAATTACTGTTTGACTTTGAAACAAAAAAAATATCTGCTGTAATAGTGAAAATTTCATCAAAATAATTCCGATAGTCTGTGTATGTTATTTTTGTCAGACCAAACTTTGCAAATGAATGTCGCTATATAGGCAACGTCACACAGTTTAATCTATTAATGTACCGGGCCCATTAATTGATTGCAAACTAATTTGATGGAACCTTTGTTTATGAACGCGGTCAAAACGAAGCGGTTTTCGTGGTGAGCAGTAATGTATCATTGAAGCGCAGATACCAGCAGCGGACTGATTAGCAAAAATACTTAATACAAAATATATTTAAAAAAGTACTACTTAAGTACCCAGAAAAATACTATTACTTTTTTATTCAGGTAAATCTGTTTATTTTGCAGGATTCACTTATATTTTTTTTAAATAATTTTCATATTTTAAAATAAATAATAATTTCTAAAGCTCTTTTAGCCATTATTAATATGCAGTACATTATCAAATTGAAAGTTCAGTGTCGAGAAAACACGTTTTCCTCCAGACGATTTTCTATAGGTCAAATTTCAAATCAGTGCCTGTAACAATTAAACCAAGTGCTCTAGCGTTTCGGCGAGCTCTCCATTTACCTCCAAGGAGTCCCATAACGCACGTGTGTGTAATAAAATACTTATCATTATAGCTCTATTATGAACTCGGCTACTGAAGGTGATACGAAGGATAGTGCTAAGGTTTGTATATATATATTTTTTTTTTATTATTTAAGTATCACGGTTATTTTATTTTTATTTATTAATATTTTCAGTACATATATATTTAAATATTTAACATACCGCGAGATTACAATCTTTGCGCATCGACAACTAGCGCCACTATATTGTTTTAATTTATATTTTTAATATAAATGTTGACGTTTAAAAGTGTATTTTTAAATAAATTAATTGACTTTGACTTTGGCTTAGATTATAAAACTCCCAAAAAGGAATGTTACGTTTTCATGATACATTTTTGTTTGCAAATATTAATAAATAAAATAAAAATACGAAAAAATAATAAAAAGGAACATAGTGCGGTAAGTATTAAAGATTCCTAATTTCTGTACAAAACAAAAAAAAAAAAAAAATATGCCTTTTTTGTTTTGTTTCCTTCTACTTCTTACTTCATAAATGATCAATTCATGAAGCAAGAAGTAGAAGAACAAAACAAATATCTGCTTGTTTAATATTTATATTATTTACATTTTATATTGATAATTATGTAAATGTTACCTAAAGTAACTACTAAAATATTATTAAACAACTAGACGAATTAATCAAATTCGATTTGGTGTTTTTGGTTGTTTTTTCGTTTTTGACTACTTACTTCATTTTTTTTTTCATTACTAATAACGACTGTAGCTTAAAATAATATTAATTATAATTTTAACTGTAGGTAGAATAAATTCTACCAACGGTTAAAATTACCTTACTTGTAAAAATGCGTATAACAGGTGGAAAAATTGTTGGAATATGAAATTCTAATATGGTGTTATCATTACTTCTATAGTATAATTACTTATGTTTTTAACTTGCATTGCAATCTGTACCTACTAAAAATTTCCGAACGTTCATGATTTGAAAGAATCATGAACATTATTGCTGTGTTATTTTCCGGGGCTTAATAGAAGTCTTGTATTATTTTCCTAATCTTGAAAGAAGTGTTGTGTTATTTTCCGAGTCTTGAAAAAGGGGCTTGATTCTCAGTTTCTGTTAAGAAATATTGACGAAAGGTGCGTTTAAAAAGGCAATGAAAATTGATTGATGATAGACCTATACTGTTCGATTGTGACGTCAAAAATATCTAGCAACAAGCTAGCAGCAAGCGTCAATTTGGTGTTTTTTTTTTTGCAATGACAATATTGAGCAATATGGAAAAACTCCAAGAAATTAGGCAAAACACGAGTACTTTTGTTGAAACAACATTGGTGAAATAAATGCCGAATTTTATTGAAGTTGCTGCAAAAGCAACGCATGGACTTTGCCGAGCAATAATTTGCCCGTGTAAATGCATTGATCACAAACTTAGCCCTTTTTTGGAATACTGTTTACTATCTCTGTGGACATCAGGGATATGATACCTTTAAACACAAGTAGGTACAAAACCCAAAACCTCACGCCCCAAGAAACAATTGATAATTGCACACCATTTACGAATCTTTTCATGTAAATACATACGTACATTTGTACATAGACCACCTAGGTACCGAACTATTCTGTAGAATCTTTGGGTCCATGCGCTTAAAATAATCTTCACATGTAACCAGAGACCTGTACCCATAAAATCGCATATTCCTTCACAATCTAAACAAATTCTAGATCCATTGCTGATAGTATAGCATAGTGCGTTCATTTTGATATCTCAAGCATATTTCTATGCTTCATACAGTGTGAGTCTTTATAATTTGCACATATTAAAATGTGACAAACTATATCGAATTTTAACGACGGATAAAAAAAACATTTTTTAAAGATATTAAAGAAAACTATTTTTAATAAATTTTTCAGTGGGTCACAGTAGCGATAAAAATTTGTAAGCAAACAAAACTGTGCTACTTTTCAAGTATATGAGCACAATGGAACTTTATAATTATTGGAAATAATTGAGCATCTTCAAAAAATGAAAATAATGGAAAAAAAAGTACCCCCAATTGAAAAAATGATTGTTTTGATGTTAGTTCTGGAGTACCATCTTCTGACACTTAATAGAAAATGTTATGTTTGAGTTATAAACGTGCATTTTTAACTATTGGGTAGCTCATACGATGATGATTAATCTAAAGTAATAACAACCGACTTCCAAACAAAACACTACAAAGAATAAAATAACTATGTTTTTAGTTTTGCTTCTTTGTTTTATTATGACTTCCAAAATTAAGGTAATTTTATTTTTCGTAGTGTTTTGTTTGGAAGTCGGTTATATTTATTTCTAAAAAGTTTTTTATTTTTCACTTTTAAGTGGTGATACTTGGACGACGTCTTTAAATAAGTGAAACTGCTCATAAAATAAAAACCACTGAACCAAACTGAATCAAATTTTTTTTTTCTGTTATCGGTGTACATACGTTAAAAAAAACCCATCGAATTGAGAACCTCCTTCTTTTTTGGAAGTTGGTTAAAAATGGTAGATAATGGGGGCGACTTTTTGAGAAATGTTAAGATTATTGTAACAATTGATGAAAAAAAAACGTTTATTTTTAATTGCGGCTAGCTTTTTTCCCTGTTTACATTTTATGAAGATTTTTATTATTTCCAATCATCATGGAGCTTGTTACATTGAGATATATCGTTTAGTTTAAAAATTAAACAGTTTTGTTTACACTGGGGTCACAGTTTAGAAACAAATTAAAAAAAATACATAAAACATATAATAAAACGAGCTTTGTAATACGTTTTCCTTTGATAAAAAGACTCACACAGTATAATATGGTAGAATTGTCAAAATCAAAGTATGTTTATTTGTATAAAAGTAGGCATTGACCGGTGTTATGGGGCGTAACACAACTCGCTGTTGTACCCACCTCTAGGTACGCAATTAAAGCATACGTACACTGGGATGGAAAAACAGAAGATTGTGCCACCAGGCAGCGTACACTAGCCGCATTGATCTCGCCGTGAGATCCCTAAGCACGCTCTCCAATGGCGTATCAGGAAATCCCTTTCGATGCCTCGGAATCAATTTATTACAGTGGAATTTATGTCGTATTTCTGCTAGATAAATGGAAGTTGGAATGTCCTTTGGTAAAAAAAAATTAAATCCTTCGCCATTCCATCCTGTGCGTAGGCCATTAAGCTGATGGGATCACAATAATATTTCTATTACGAGTATATATTTCTAATGCGTTGTGTTTCTTCACCTTTCACTTGGAGTTGGCTCAAAAATTAGTTGCGAAGTATGATTGTATGGTACCAGTACCTTTGCTGAACTCTTCGAAGATTAAATGCGTGATTTTATTTTATGTACATACGAGTATGTCTTAAGCTATTTTGCTTTGCGCCTTTAAATTAAGTGCTGTGCGACATCATAAGTCATGATTGAATTCTAACTCATTGTTAGCTTGCATTCAATGTTTAGCCAATGTTTATGTACTATATTATTAGAACTTAACCATTCTAGATTAATTTCCTGATTCTATAATCTATTGTTAAACTTTGAGACACAAAGCTATTGTCATCTAACACAAATGCACCTAACTAACAGGAATTGTAATCAATTATTATTATTTAGTTCGCAGAATTAATAAGCGTAAAGGATATTAGGTACATCAGTCGCCTAACAATCAACAGAGACGTGATTTGTTTTGTGTTCTAAATAATGCATATATTCAACTGAAACTAAATTAAAATCACGGACCCTTCTGAGAATTGTAAAAATATAGAATGCTTTCGTATATTGCGGTGATAATTAGGCCAATAGAAACTAAACAAACTCTACTCTATGCCACATATTTTATTAGTGACAAAATTAGAAAGGTCTGACAGCTCTAGGATCTCAGTCTAAAACTGTAATATTCAAATTGGCATCATCTGTCAATTCATCGACTGTCAGTTTTAATGTTACTCGTTTCACACAAAGCTTTCAATCGCTTTATTTTGTCTGTAACTAAAAATCTTACTCATAGATCAAGCGCTGAAAGTGCTTTTTTTTTTTTTTTTTACTATTGATAGGCACGCGTTTGACCACTATCTCACCTGATGGTAAGCGAGGATGTGGTCGAAGATGGAGCACACTTGCCTAGAAATAACCTATTCACTCTTGATTTGACGTTTGGCCTATTCAAAACGTCAAATTGAAATAATTTTTCACTTTTAACTGGTGATACTTGGACGGCGTCTTCATCTCCGCCGAAATCAAAATAAGCTAAAATGCTCATAAAATAAAAACCACGGAACCAAACTGAATCAAGTTTTGACAGAACCAAATGGCAAGTATACCGTATCGAACTAAATAAAATCACAGAAATCAGATCAGAATCCTCGGAGTGATCGGTGTACATACATAAAAAAAAAAAAACCAGTCACCGAATTGAAAACCTTCACCTTTTTAGAAGTTGGTTAAAAATAATGGCGCCGGAGAAAACACCGAAGTGACTTACTTTTAAAACGTTTTCGAAATAACGAAGTGTTTTGAAAGTATGCGGAACATAGAGTAAAGTCCCGCAAACCTCCACCGAATAGAGAGGATCCTTCGAACAGATGGTTGTTGTGTCTGGTGTGGCCAACCCGATAGTTGATATGTTCAAATCGCGCGGTAAACTCTGCTTGCGCGATGCAGGAGATTTTGACGTAGTATTTTGCTGCTAGTTGAATAGTCGCGGTATTTTTTGTTGCGATGTAGATTTGCTACGTTGGTTTTTCTTGTGGCGGCATTGATGCCGCTACAGTGTCGATGAAATCCTTGAACCTTTTGTTTTAATTAGGTAGTTAACTAAAGTCATATTAGTAAAACGATAATACAGAAACAACCCCTTCTTTATGACGTACCTATTGACTTACGTAAATTTTATAGGGTTGTTCAGTAATTATTTTGTCGTAAAGGTTCACCTTAATGGCAAACCTATTAATTTAATTGGTGGTTCAAAATAGAATTATGTGGAAGTTCTGAAGAAGTATTTAAATGTAAGTATTATTTATGCTTTACTCAGTTTTAATATTACCTCGATTCATGATTTAGACGATGCCGGAAAATATATCTAAACTACAGGCAAGTTTTTGGCCATGTGACTTCGTCTGCGTCACATACCTATTGCAACATGTTTCATTGATGCTCCGCTCCTATTGGTCACAGGCTAAAATAATTATTTGATTCGAACCAGTAGTCCCTGAGATTAGCATGTTATACTAAAGAATCAACAAACTCTACTAACAAACTATAATATTAGTAAAGATTTGTAACAAGCACCTCGCCCGCAGTATCGTCTGCGCAGATTTACTAGATTAGGATAGTAAATCTGCGCAGACGATTGAGTTTCCAAAAATCTCTTTTGTTCACCAAAACCATTAAATGAAGCCTTGTGCAAAGTTAAAATTCCCAGTCCCAGTAGTTTCGGCTGTGCGTTGATATTTCAGTCAGTCAGTTTCTCTTGACGAATGTGACGTCACATCTGAACAATTCAATTCAATGAGAACCTAGTTTCTTGTAGACTCGTGCTATGTTTTTTCTCGGAAGGAATTCGAGAAATTATAAACTATCAAATGTTTATGCGTAAAAAAGCATACCAAATGCTCAGTTGATAAATTAAAGACAATTTACTATCTCTCAAGACATTTTATAATCTTACGAAGTTTGCCATTTTACGGTGACATAATATACACCGTGTTCCGGACGATATACATAAACTTCCGACCGGATGTTCAGAACATGAAAATAAGCATTTCTCATTATGAACACATTTTAATCAATTCTTATTTTTTATTTTTTTGTTATGTTTCATAGAAACTAAATACCTTAACTTAAATCACCCGATACGCATACCTCTTTATCCGAATTGACAACGTCAGAAATGAAATGCACATAGCATTTGATAGATTTTTCATTTCAATTGCACTAAGCGGCAACATAAGCCTAATTAAGACCTTTTCATACTGCATAGCTCAATTAAATTTTATTTAATGAAATAACAAATATATCTTTGTAATGAAGCCTTTTTAAGTACTTACTACTTTTTGTGTGAGATTAGATTTGTTAAAGCTATAGAAGCGTTTGCTAAAAACACGGTGTATAGAGGTAGGATTACAATCATGTTGATTTTAATTTTGAATAAAATTGGTATTTTAAATATGATAGTCAATAAAAATTCTAGGTAGAATAATATGTGAATATGATCCCGTGATTTCAACAATTTTAAAATTATTCCAAGTTTGTAATTGAGATTTAACGTTGCTAGGTCTTCAGTGATGCTCAATCATTCGAAAACATGATTTCGTTTTTAATCGGAAATGCCAATTTACCAGTATCGGAAATAAATATAGTTACGAAATTATTGGATTCGTTATTTTTTATTGCGATCCAGAAATTAAGCATAATAATTGTATATTCAGCACATATATGCTCACATAAGATGAACTCGACAAAAGAGATAGGTATTTTCTTCAAGCTAAAGCACATGTTTGCCATATTATTTGAAAATCTATTTTTTTGATTAAGTTATATCATACCTGAAGCTTAGCTAGCTTAATTTACAAACCACTCATTTTGCTTGATCATAAGTCATTACTTTATTCCTTACTTTTCGCATTCATAGTGCGTACAGCTAAGGAGTAAAATTCCCTGCCAGAGTCTGTGTTTCCAGATAGCTACAATCTGGGAGTCTTTAAGACAAGAGTGAATAGGTTACTTCTAGGCAAACATGCTCCATCTTCGACCTCATTATCGCTTAGCGTCAGGTGAGATAGCGGTCAAACGGATGCCTATCAATAGTAAAAAAAAACTTATTCCGCTACTATTTTAAATACATTCCTCGCTACGCTCATCCCAGCCCATCTATTCAAACGTACACATTTTGATTAGATTACACTGCCGGCCATGCCAAATTCATTACTTCTAATAAATCGATCCGCAATTTTGGCCGTGCTATTATTTGTATTTGGCTTGTACAACAAAAGAGGCAACTAATTGCTGCTTGTATTGTCTAGCAATGATACTACAAGGAAGGTAGGCTTATAAAGATGGTCCGACATGTAATTATGTCAGAACATTTTGGGTGAGTGGGTTATGAGGTACAAAAACCAGTCAAGTGCGAGTCGGAATCGCCCACCGAGGGTTCCGTACAAAGTAGGTTCATGTGACACTTTAGATATAGACTACATTTTTTAAGGATTTAATTACAAATGTGTATTTTTCATTTTTTTTCTATATTTATAGTCTAAGACGGTATTACTTGCCAAATTTCATGGTTATAGATTAACGAGAAATACCCTATGCATTTGGATTCCCTTGAGAGTGTCAAAACATACGTTTTTTAAACAGCCAAATTTCAATAACTTTAACTTAGAAGTTTGATTTATTCACAGTTTCAAGTAGCTTGTGGTGTATATGGTTTTAATTTCAACTCGATACCTCCACGCATTCCCGAGATAAAGGTCTTGACAGATGGACGGAAAACAAAGTGATCCTAAAAGGGTTCCGTTTTTTTCCTTTTGTGGTACGGAACCCTAATTAATGCATTATGGTCCAATGACCTGGTGAAGGTCACAGGAATCCGTTGGGGATCTCGTGGGAGGGTTTTGGCTAGCAGCGGACATCATTCGACTGAAATTTTACTACCTTACTCTGATCTGTTGGTCTAGTGGTTAGTGACCCTGACTGCTATGCCAGAGGTTGTGGGTTCGATTCCCACCCAGGACAAATGTTTGTGTGATGGGCATGATCATTTGTTCTGTGTCTGGGTGTAGTTTATCTATAATATATATGTATTTAGAAATATATAAGTATGTTTATCAGTTGTCCCGCTCCAACTGGGGATTGTCCTTGGGTATACTTTCACAGTGCATATACGGATAATCGTCGGTTGGTGCCCCATTCCATTAGAAATGTCTAACGGGGCTTCTTGGCTTCGGCTCCTCGTACGCCTAATATAAACTTTGTGATGAAAGAGGCTGGATCTCACGACACGGGCATCCTATTCTGGGGTCCAGTGTTATTTGTAACCAGATTGTAAAGTTTTTTGAGATTAAATAAATTATTATTATTATAAATTATTCAATGACTAGCTTTCGCTTACGAATTCGTAAGCGCATATTCGGCATTTTCCTGTTCCCGTAGGAATTTCGGGAAATCCTCTCTTAGTGCTCCTTTTCAATCCCCAAGGAACCTATATACCGCAAGAATTTTATATATAAAAACATAACGGTTGTCGATTTTTTTTTGCAATTTCATGTAATCGAGAGCCTACTTCAAAATATAATTATTTCTTTAAAAGCCTGTATTCTAACATTTCGTAAGTTAAGCTGAGAAGTGTGTTGGACGATGCTCGTATTACAAAACTCGAATAAAATCAGGTCGATGATTGCTTCAGCTATCCGGTAAACCCCACCATCACGGTAGTCATCATCATCATATCACCCAAAAGACGTCCACTGCTGGACATAGGCCTCCCCCAAGCGTCGCCACAACGACAGGTCCTGCGCGACTCGCATCCATCGGCTACCCGCGACCTTTACCAGGTCATCGGTCCACCTTGTGGGAGGCCTTCCAACGTTGCGACTACGTTGACCTCTCGACCATCTGTTCTGCGAGCAATGTGCCCACTGCCACTTTAGTTTGGTGATCCTTTGGGCTATGTCGGCTACCTTGGTGCTCTTGCGGATATCATCATTCTTGATTCGATCACGCAAGGAAACTCCAAGCATTGCCCTCTCCATTTCCGTTTGAGTGACTTTAAGCCTTCTGATGAGGCCCATTGTGAGCGACCACGGTAGTACTTTCATATAATTTACCTAAAAAACAGAAAAACATAGGAGGCATTTGCCTTCTATGTTTTACATATTATTTTAATACTCATAGTGAAGTCCCTAAGGAATTAATTTACTAAATTAATCATCGCTGTAATTTGTGAGCTACATCAAAATCACTTCATCAAGAACTTAAGAAGGGTGCAAGGCTGAGCGAAGGTAGCTCGAAGTACTTACCTCGCCTCGGATTTGCTAGATTTTATTTTACTGTACTTCGCTTGTCAATTATAAACATTTTTATTTCTTCATATTTTCGCATGTACAATTTCCAATAAATGAAAACCAGGGGTGCAAGTGCACCCTCCCCCCGGTGCCCATGACAATCACAGCAGGTATCATCATGTAGATATAGTGTAACTGACCGAGGCTTTCCGTGCAATTCGTCATTATGAGGATATTGCGATTCATGTGTAAACACTAGTACAATGTTTTTTGGTGGTTAACGCCTAAGATACTTTGCATAGCAACATTACACCTCCTTGCAAAAGATCGCTCAGTATGTCTAGATATGGCTGTATTTTGATGACTGTAACTACCTATGCTTGCATGTTACGGTGATGATTGATGAGTGATGGCTATTGATGGTAATCGTTATGAATATGCAGTTTATAAGTATATTTTTTCAGAAGCAACTGAAAATTACATCTTATTGCATAACTCCGTTTCACCTATCCGCTGCCTCACTCCACTAAAATAGACAGGCACAAGGGTGCCTATATAACGACACTTGGCAAATAGATTAAAGGCACTATAAACCAGCGGGTTTAAAAGGCCACTTTAGCAGAATCAGATAGCAAATCACGATAGTCGTCACTGTCAAACTTTCCCAATCAAACTTGAAGCTAATGTGTTAGCAATAAAGATGAAAATGAAATTTGTCAGCTTGTTGCGTGATTAATAATATGAATCAAATTTCATTCTCCTTAAGTGGCCTTTTAGCCCCCCAGTAATCTGCTGCAGACAGCCTGACGACTTACTTAACGTAGTCTTCCCTAGGTTTATCTTATATTCGGCTGGAAAGTTTGCAGACGATAGCTAAGTGTCTTAGGCTTTGTCGGGCGCATTTTTACGACAGCCAACTGGTTTTAAATATAAATAGATAGTTTTTAAGGTAAATGGAACTGCCTCCGTGGTCGAGTGGTTTAGGCGTTTGCCTTGTGACCCGGTGGTCGTGAGTTTGATTCCCACGGGAAGCATACTTTATAAAGTTGTTTCTAGTTTGGCTAGGACATTGCAGGCTTAAATCACCTGATTGTCTGATAAAAAGATGATTCCGTGCTTCGGAAGGCGTGCACCGTCGCCATCGTCAAATAAACCATGTCAGAGGCCCTTGAGGCGGTTTAGAAACTCTGACACTAGGGTGTGTGGGGTCGTTAGTCCTTACTGCCCACACTATAAGAAGAAGAAGGTAAATAAATCTTTATTTAAAGCCCTAAGAAACTGTAACTATTTTAACTCCTGAGGGTCATTCAGCGTTTGCATTCGTATTTCATTCGTAAACTGGCAGATTGCGTCTGACATGCGAATGTGAACGTTGATTAAAAATAATAATAATTGGTAAATAAAGCAATATTACATAGTCAAGCGGATATTTGAATTGATCCTTAATTAAACTATAGTTATTAAGAAAATATTTTTGTTTTTGGTTCAGCCTGTTTTCTGTCCTGATTTTTTTTTAAACTGCGTGCGTGCGTTCACAAACATACAAACTCACATACACAAACAACCAGACCCGGAACCACTATCTTCAGGCCATATAAATATTTGTTCCGTGCGGGAATTGAACCCGCGACACGCAGCGCAGCAGCCAAGCGGTATTGAGCAGGAACTCCCGGGTTCGCTTCCCAGATCAAGGAACGTTGGCAATGCAACGGCACAGTCTCGCTTCTTGCAAATTATATTTCTGGCCAAATGTGTTATTAACACTTCTGCTTATAGTACATAGCAATGCAAGACCATCATAAAACGTTAAGAATGTTTTTTTTAACCTAACTAATATATATATTTTTTTCCAGCCCTCTTCTTCAAGATGTAATTCGAGGTTGAAGGCGAGGTCTCCTGACCTTCGCTCGCCTCGTGTGCTACCTTCCATCTATGGAGACAATAACATCAGCTCAGGTAAACTCAAGTAATTTTGCAACATACAGCAGATTATTCATTTGGTGACCATCTTAACATAAACGAGTTTCCTCCGTGCCTCGGAAAGCACGTTAAGCCGTTGGTCCCGGCTGTCATTTGGTACGTCTTTGGCAGTCGTTACGGGTTGTCAGAAGCCAGTAAATCTGACTCCAGTCTTGCCAAGACGTACCGTGTTACCCAGTTAATGGGTTGTGGGGGTCTGGTAGGCAGCCGCTCCACGTAAAACACTGGTATTCAGCTGAATCTGGTTTGACTGGAAGCCGACCCCAATATAGTTGGGAAAAGGCTAGGCAGATGATGATGACAGCAGATTATCAGATTTTACTCAGAAGATTAAAAAAAATCACAATAACTGGCTAGTTTTCACCAGCAAATAAAATTTTTAGAAGAGCAAGATATAAAAACTGTACCTTGCGTTAGTATAACATACAGATCACAAGTAAAGCCAAATATAAGCTAACTTCACGAACACGAACGTTTTATAATTGAAATGTTTCTTAACTTCCCTAAACAGGGCACAACTTGTCCATCTACCGAAGTCCTAAAAAAGAGAGAAGCTGGTCACAGTTCCACAGCGGATGTCATCAGAAGCACTCCATGTACATGGACTGGTCTGCAGTGAAGATTGAGAAGAAATCCGCAGGTTGGTGCACCTAGATATAGTAAGACAGAGATTGAACTTTGTTTCTATCAAAACACATTTATGGTGTTTAACTTTTTTTCCTGGGGTCGATTATATATTTTGTGTTCACTACGAAAAATAACACACTTACAACAATCTTTTGCTTCCAACATGGTCTACAATCATTATTTACAATTTTATATCTTAGGGATCGATAGCTTCGGAGGATTTTTTACTATTGATAGGCACGTGTTTGACCACTATCTCACCTGATGGTAAGCGATGATGTGATCAAAGACAGAGCACGATTGCCTAGAAGTAACCTATTTAGTCTATGGACTTAAAAACTCCATGATAAAAAAAATTATGCTCTTTCCATAAGTTTTCAGAAAATATAGATCTAAGGCTGCGTTTACACTAGAGACGTGTGAGGGTTCGTGGTGAGGCTGTTAACCCGCTGTATTTTCGTAGAGGGGATCAGATTCTTGGTTATATTTTTCAACATCCCTTCGTACAGCTGGAGGCGCTACACCAATCAATGGGTAAAGTTTATTCAGCGGAGTCGGCTTCAGGCATCCTTATATAATTCGGCACCATCCTTTGCATATACGGATCGGTGCCAAACTGGACGCGCGAATTCGCCAGCAGAAAAGCATAGGGACATGCCGGTTGTGCGAAGAACATCGGGAGCCGCTCGCCAGTTGGTAGAAACAAGGCGACGTAGCAGATTGTTTCGGGACCCAACCTTCTGTTTCGTGTTGACACAGTTTACATTATAAGTTAATACTCTGTCCAAAGTAACACTTAGGTACTTAGGGTGCTTTCAGTGCTCTACCTTTGTTCCTCGCACCGTGATGTCAAGTTTCCTGTTTGAGTCTCTATTGCGGAGATGGAAAGCGCATGACTGGGGTTTGGACAGATTTGGGCGAAGGGCATTACCGTCATAGAACCTTCCCAGTGTCTCGAGTGCCATTTCCAGTTGATTTTCAACCTCTGCGAATGATGATTGCGCCGCCAAAGCCAAATCGTCCGCGTACAAGAACCTTTCAGTGTGCTGTGTAGTAGGCTGGTCGTTGGTGTATTTATACTTTGTGTCATCATCAACTGCCTAGGCTTTTCCCAGCTATACATATTGGGGTCGGCTTCCAGTAAAGCTGGATTTAGCTGAATTTCAGTATTTATACTTTGTATATTTCTATTTTATTGACCGACAATATTTTGACAGGTTCCGCGATCTCCTTTGTCTATTATCTCGAACTCTTTTATAAATCATCAAGAGAAATATTTTTCCACTACATTATTCAGACGAAAATGCAAACAAAACACATCGAATCAAATGACTTCCATTATCTAAATTTTTTTTAGTAATTAAAATATAGATTCAAATATCCGTAGCTTACAATATGTTTAAAATTTCAAAATTTACGATTTTACCGTCTTATATATGTTTTATATTTTTCTCCTATTGAACTCGTACCAATTAGTCTTCTTACGTGAAATTCCATCATTATTGGAGACTCAAATAGGGTACTGAATCCAATGACAATAGATATTTTTGGGAAGTTTTATGTTCCATTCGAAATATCTTTCAGCAGAAATTATTTGTTATGGTTATTATGAAATTCTGTGAATGTGGAACAGAGACTAACGATGAGTATGAAAGCAATATATCAAACAATTTTTACTAGTCGTACTGTAGCCGCCACGCGCAACGCCCGCTCTTGGCCCTTTATAGTGCAGGAAAATTTGCTCAATTAACGTCGGTCGGTCGGTCGGTCGGTACTTTGAAGTGTCCAAATGAACAAATTAAAAGTCCCCGAGGGTGGGAAGCGAGCATTCGTCGCAGCAGGTGGGGGAAGAGGGAAAGGTATCTTCTTTCATTTCTTTGCTGTATCTAAAAAATCTAAAAATATCTCCTTGCTCACTTCTACATTAATTAACTACATGAATTTTTAAGATCAATAATAATATTAATAATATTTAGTCCTGCTCCAACCGGGGATTGTCCTCGGCTATACTTTCACAGTGCATACAGGGTTAATCGTCGGTTGGTGTCCCATTCCATTTGAATTATCTAAAGAGGCCTCTGCGAGTTGGCTTCAGCCCCTCGTACAAAGGACCTGGGCCCCTAGTCTGCTAATTTTTATAAATTCGTCATTCCAACACGATGCCATTGTCATTTTGCTAAAAGTTCGTAATCTGCTAAATTCATAATGATCCTTCACTGATCGTTCAGTAGCATGTCAGTGGTCTCGTAATGAAATTGTAGTGGAATGACAGTGTCGTATTGCCATTATTATAAAACCCGTTTGGAGAAATAATTTTCGAAAAACTGCTATTAAATTTGAACATTAATTTATGCCAGATTGCTATTGTATATAATTTTACATATTATTTATTAGTGTTCTATGAAATCTGAAGTAGTAACAAAGTCGTAAATAGCAAATACGTAATGAAACTCATTTATATTTTATCAGTTTTGCTGTCAAAGTCAAATGTGACATTAGTGACATTAGGTACTGTTTACTTTACTGACGTCGACGACTGTTTTTATTTGTTTTGAAGCGACCGGTGTTTTGCAAAGAGCTAATTGAATTTTAACGTGAGCGTCATTAAAAAATCAAATAATTAATAGATTTGTTTATTGCTCTTTTTCACTTCTCAATAACGACATCATGAGACTGTGCATCAATTGCGGAATAGCAACGGAACGCTGCAATACAATAGGAAGGTGAATATTGGAAATGGATCATTCTTCCTATTGTACAGGAATGGGTGGGTTAGTATCTGATATTTCTATATCGTAAACATTTAACATTTTTGTACGTAATATTTAATGTAAACAAACTAAATGGTGTAATAGGTTCTGTTAAGTTTTCTTTTAATGGTTTTATTTTTAAAAATTAACCAGAATGTGCAACAAATTCAAATTCAAAACATCACCAATCCAGACTAAATCTGTATGGTCAATTACAACCTATTCTCTCTCTCAGAGGGGAGGCCAGCGTCCCTTCAATGGAAATGTAATATGGCCACTTATGTTTACCAAAAATAGCCACTCAGGTGTTTATTTCTAAATGCTAGTGCTAGACCTAATAGTGGAATGAAAATTGTTTGTTTCAGATAAATGAAAATGACTTCATCTTCCAAGCTTGCTCTTGATGAAAGTAGACCAGATGGAAATGAACAGACACTAGGACACCGATGAGTGTTATTCAATGTGGATGTTGTCTTCTGAAAAAAGTTTGTCCTCATCAACTTTTACAGTACAGAACTGGTACAGTGCAAGAGTGTAATATAATGGATTCTGCCGTGCTTGGTTAGTTTACTAGTTTTATTCACGGGTTATTAAAAACATTATTTAGTTTAGTTTTGTTAACGAGGGCATAGAGTGTTATTTTCATTATCTATCTATACTTATATATAAAGCTGAAGAGTTTGTTTGTTTGTTAACTTGAACGAGCTAATCTCAGGAACTACTGGTGTGATTTGAAAAATTTTTTCAGTGTTAGATAGCCCATTTATTGAGGTAGGCTGTAGGCTGTATATCATCACGCTAAGACCAACAGGAGCGGAGCAGTAATGAAAATTGTGACGCAGATGAAGTTGCGGGTCAACTAGTACTAATATTATAAAGCTGAAGAGTTAGTTTGTTTACTTGAACGCGCTAATCTCAGGAACTACTGGTCCGATTTTAAAAATTCTATCAGTGTTAGATAGCCCATTTATCGAGGAAGGCTATTGGCTATATTATCACGCTAAGACCAACAGGAGCGGAGCAGTAACGAAAATTATGAGGCAAACGAAGTTGCGCAGGTCAATTAGTATTTAATATTAGTCAAGCTCTTAACATCAACATTTCTCATTTGCAGGATTTCATTAATTCAGTCATTTTCAAAATGGGTACACACATACACAATGTCTCTGTGTAATGGCTTCCTGTAATGTGGATAAATTATTTGTATGTATGTATGTATGTAAATCGGGCTGGTTTCCGCAACTCCACGACTAAGCGCGTATTTTGCGTGTAGGTGGGACAAATGCGTCATTCGATCCACCCCAGCTCCCCAAGGAAGGCCAGCAACGCCTTGGTGTTACTAACTATCTCGCAGAGGGTACCTGGGTTTCCGAAGTACTTTGCCCTGTAATCCGCAACCACCGGGCAGCTTAGAAGCAGGTGTGCTGCTGTCTCATTCTCCTCCATGCAGGCTCTGCATAGCGGGCTGTCAGTGACTCCTATAGCATAGAGGTGTTTATTAAAAGACCCATGGCCAGTTGTTACGGCTGTGACTGAACGCAACTGTTGTTTAGTCAGTCTTAGGGCTTGTTTTGTGAAACGGCCATTTATAGAGGGAAGTGCCTCCTTGGCCTGCCTACACTCACTATGGTCAGCCCATAGCTTGTGATGTTTATCTCCGGTGCGTTTCCTTACCAGATTGCGTAAGTACCCGAAAGGCAGCGGCACGATGGGCTCAGGTCCCATTGCTGACAAACTCGACCCCCTTCGGGCGAGTTCATCCGCAGCGTCGTTGCCTCGAGATTCACTGTGTCCCTTGATCCATTGAATGGTTACTTTGTTGTGTCTACCAACCTGGTTTAGACGTTGGTGACACTCGAGAATCAACCCAGAGTTCACTGTGTGGCTGTTCAGAGCTTGCAGGACAGCCATGCTGTCCGAGAGTATGCGTATTGAGTGGTCCTTAACTTCCCTGGTTAGGATGGCTGATGCCGCCAGAGAAATGCCCATGCATTCAGCCTGGAACACTGTGTTGTGGACCCCCAATGGTGTGGCTATGTGGATATTGAGATCCTCTGAGAAGATTCCCGCACCAGTACCTGTACCTGTTTTTGATCCATCGGTGAAGATCCGCAGCTCGGCGGGGCAGAGCCCCTCGCACCGATGATCCTCATGCAATTGGATTTTGTATTTTTTATCGAAGATAAATTGCTTGGGCACCCGGTCATTGATTGCCTTTGTTATGGGGAGTTCATTGTTGAGCTCCTCGAGCAGAACGGTGTGTCGTGTGTCTCTCTTACTCCAGAGACCCAATGTTTTAAGGCGTACTGCTGCCATCGTCGCTTCCTGTTGTATAAACAAGTGTAGCGGAGGGAGCCCCAGCATGGCTTCCAGCGCCGCAGTTGGAGTAGTCCTCATGCAGCCCGTCGTTGCCATGCAGGCCAGCCTTTGCATGTGTTGTAACTTGTTTACGGCTGTAGCTAGCTTTGAGCGTGGCCACCACACCACGGCCCCGTAGGTTACCATGGGCCGAATTACTGCGCTGTACAGCCATAGTATTATTTTGGGAGATAGGCCCCACTTCTTCCCTATCATTTTCCTGCATTGCCAGAAGGTAATGCAGGCCCTGTTTAGTTTGTAGTCTAGGTGATTACTCCAGCTTAACTTACTGTCTAGGATGACGCCTAGATACTTTACCTCGTTAGACAGCTGGAGCTCTGTATTGAAGAGCATAGGTAGCCGGTAGTGGCCTAGTGCTCGCTTTTGAGTGAACATGACTAATTCAGTTTTCGTGGGGTTTACCGACAGATCATATTCGTCGCACCATCTTTCCACGATGCGTAGTGCTTGTTGAGTAAGGTTGCAGATCGTTCCAGTCACTTTCCCTGACACTAGGATTGCGAGGTCGTCAGCATAACCTATTGTGTAGTAACGATGTGCGTTGAGTTTGGTGATCAGGTCATCAATTACCAGATTCCACAGAAGAGGGGAGAGCACACCCCCCTGCGGGCAGCCTCTGGCTATCAGAGCCAACTGCTGCTCTTCCTCAAGGCGAACCACTCGTTTGCTTAACATATTAGTTATCCAGTCATTTAGTACCTGTTCCACGCCGTGTTTGGAGAGAGCGGCACTAATGCTGGAAAAGTTTGTCTTGTCGAAGGCTCCTTCGATGTCTATGAATGTGCCCAGGCAGGACCCTTTCTGGTGAATCGCTTCCTCAATCTGGTTCACCACCAGATGAAGAGCGGACTCTGTCGACTTACCCGAGCTGTATGCGTGTTGGTTACCATGCAGTGGTATTGTTTTTAAAACGCCATCACGTAGTTCCCTTTCACACAGTCTTTCCATTGTCTTTAGTAAAAACGAGGTCAGACTAATAGGTCGATAGGATTTAGCGTTTGTGTAGTCACTTTTACCTGGCTTCGGAATGAATATGACTTTCACTTCCCTCCATCCTTTAGGAACGTATCTAAAGGCCAGGCACGCTCGCATTAAGAGCACCAGTTTTGTTGCAACAGCGGTACCTCCCCACTGTAGTAAGGCAGGAAACACGCCGTCGGGACCTGGTGCCTTGAAAGGTTGGAAGCTTTTGATGGCCCACTGAAGTTTTTCCAGCGTAATCATCTTTTCTGCATAAAGCCAGTCATCATCTGATGGTGTTTGGATAACGTCAAGCCATTCATTTACCTGCGCGAATACGCTGCCTGGGAAGTGAGTTTCTACTAGGAGACGTTGCGCTTCTTCAGGTGTCGTGGTCAACGTGTTATCGGGTTTCCGGAGTGTGGCGATCTCAGGTTTGTTCTGTTGCGCCAGTATTTTCCTTACCCTGTTTGCTTGTTGGCATGATTCAATGTTACCACAGAATTTACGCCACCCTGTAGTTCTTCTGAATCTGATGCATCTCTTGTAGCTCGATTTGGCCGCGTAATAAGCGTCCCAGTCTTCATCACTACATGTGTTCATGGCTCTGTTAAGAGCCTTTCTTACCTTACCGCGTTTGCGCTCCAGGTCTGCACCCCACCAAGGTTGTTTACCCGGTGTGTCGCGCGGAATCGTTTCTGGGCAGGCGATTCGGTAGCTGTTTATCAGCGATTCGGTGAGTAGTGTTACTTGCGCATCGATCTGTGCCGTGTCCGCAAGCAACTCCGAATCGCATGATGGTACAAGCCTTGAGGTAAGGTTGCGTGTGTACACCGATATATCCGTGTTGCGAGGATTACGCGTAGGTTGTTTGGGTGGTATACAGACCTGGATGTCGAAGCGGATCCACCTGTGGTCTGAGCAGGAAGCCTCATTCGAGACTTGCCACCCAGTGATTAGTTCCGCTGCTCCCTCCGTAGCCAGAGTCAGGTCTATGATAGTACGACTGCGTCTGGTCACGAAGGTTGGTTCCGAACCCGTGTTTAGTAGGGATAGGTTAGTAGTGAACAGATAATCAACTAATGTCTTACCCCTTGCGTTTTGCGTCTCCATCCCCCACAGTGGATGGTGTGCGTTTGCGTCGGTCCCAATGACAATCTCATCCCTGCTGTTTTCACAGTGCGTGATGAGGCGGACCAGGTCGTGTGGGGGCGGTTCCTCCGCCTCAGGCATATATACCGAGGCGAAGACGATAGCCAACTTAGTGGCTCCCCGCTGTATGTTCAGCCTAGCAGCAGAGACATCTCTGCAACAGAAGTCGTTTAATAGCTGTGTTTTAAGGTTACCTGTGACATAGATGCACGATCTAGGGTGATCATGGTCCGCAGTAACAAGGAGCTTACCACCAAGATTGGAGAGTCCTCGTATGTGGCCACCCCTAATCCACGGCTCTTGGATCAGGGCAATGGCCGTGTGTTGAACCTCCAGCCACTTGCGGAGTTGAGCCGTCGCGGTCTGGCTGTGGTGGAGGTTAGCCTGCACGACTTTACAGGCCGACAAAAGGGACGCCATCGCCGGCAAGACCCTCCTCGTCGCCCTCAAGTCGCAGCCCGGCAAACAGGTCGCCCTCGTCGAAACCGTCCCCTCCCGGGTCTGAAGCCGGGGACAACATTACGTCGTCCGGCTCCCCCCCCGATGAAGGGACGGCACCCACGGTGGCGGCAGGGTCGGCTGAGTCTGCTGCTACAGCAGGTTCGGCCGCAGTTGCTTCCGGGTTGTTTGGCGGAGAATCGGTGTCCTCTGCGTCTTCCAGCGGCTGTTTCGTGATCGGGTCCCAACCCCGAGGGACGTCGACGAACCTGCCGTTCGGACCCTGGAACTTGACGTACACCGCTCCCAAACCAATTGAGAGACGGCGCTCGGCGCTCATCAGGGTCGGAACTTGGTCCTCGGGGATACCCAGCACCACGAACCAGCAAGCCTTCTGCTTCTCGGCGTGCAGCACTACCCACCTCCTTACGTCGATCCAGCGATTCTGGTACCAGAGGGCTCGTCCAATAAAGGTCGAGTCCTCGTAGACTCCCTGGTCGTCGGGGATGGCGATGCCGCAACGCACCCGCTTCTGGATCTCCGCCTGGCTCCTGACGACTAGCGAGGTGCCAGCCGGGAGAGCCAGGCTGGAGACTGTTTTTTTCAGCCAGGCTAAGGTGAAGTCGTTACCGCACCACAGCTTGAGGACTCCACCGGTGAACAGCGGCTTCGCGTTGAAGGTTGGTCCCGGTGTATCCTGCATAGCAGAGCAGGCCTCGCTGATGATCCGCTTGTGGATAGCAGCCAAGACCTGGTCCGATACTCCCTGGCTTATGATGCCCCTCCGGTCGCAGGTTATTGCGACGTTTAGGGACGCACTGGCAGCTTGGGCGTAGCTTCTGTTAGCGATCCTCTGGGATTGGTCAAGCCGCGGCCGCTTGTGCTCTCCACGGGGCGAAATCGTCTCGTTGAGAGCCCGCTTGACCGCAGCCTGGTCACTTCCATCGGATCGCTGCGTTGTGGTTGCCTCCTCGGCCGGACCTCCTGCGGATTTAGATTGCAGTGTGCTAGGCGTTGGTCGGCTAGTGCCGGCCTCAGCCTGCGACCGCTTCCCCTCAGAGAAGTTCAGCTTACCTTGCTTGGTCGGTTTAACCGAGCTGGTGGCAGCAACCTGCTTGTTTTGGGGGGCTTTGCGTCCCCGCCTGCGTTCGTGACGCCGCTCCTTGCGCGTCAGTCTTTCCCTCCTCTTACCCTGGCTTGTAGGAGCTGTAGGACCCGAGGGGCCCGAACAAGAGCAATGGGCTTGTGGAATGGATTTTTTACCCTTGCCCTTGCCTTTACCTTTACCCTTACGAGTAGGCACCTGCCAGGCGCTGTTAAAAACATCCTCGGTGTTGCTGATCGCCTCCGTGTGACCGGAGGCGGCCGCGACTTGGGAAGCGGCTTGAGGAGCCACAGGAGGAGCGGGAGGGTGTTTGGGAAGGCTACTTCCGGCAGAGGTGTTAGCCGTCTCCGTTTTCGCCTTTGTATTTAAAGGATCGGTACTGGTCCCATGCAGCGCCGTTCTCCTTTGCTTGGAGTGGGACTTTTTGGTCTTAGCTGCGGTTTTCGCCACAGCCGGACCAGCGCCCGCGCTGGCGCCCACGGCGTGAGCCGCAGGGCATCCAGGGGCGAGCAAGGCACCAGAGGTACCTTGCTTAGGAGCTTTGCCAGCTTTCGCCGACTCCACTCCTGCGGTATTTTCAGTTGGCTTCAATACGTCCATACTAAAAATTATTTAACTTCATCTTCCTGGCTCCCACCCACCATGGAGCCCGCACCTGGGAACGTCGCACTACTGTGAGTGCGAACGTTAGGACTACCAGGAAGATATAGGTGCGCAAGGCTGGTTTACAGCGCGACATCGGGTGCTCGATCGGGTTGGCAACTAATCAACCCTCACTTACACCGTCAGCATGGCCTTTACCTACCGCTTCGGCCGCCCAAGGACGACCTTAGCGGACCCCACGCACCTCGCCTGTGGCCCTCTGACGGGACACTTTGGCCATTTCCCTACCCTTGGCTAGAAGATAGGGCCACCGTTTTGCTTGAAATCCAGACCAAAGGGGGCGTGTTGCCTCACGGACACATTACCGCCAGTGCCGATCGGCTCAACCCCCCAGGACTCCTTCATCCCCGCTTACGGCGCTCGACTGCGCAGGTCCTAGCGCAGGTGACAAAATTCTCCTACCCGCCGTCAGCTGAGTTTCGTGACGGCCGAGCCCGCAACCACTTCGTCACAGAAGGGTCACAGTTAGGAGGGGAGTTGGGAGGGGTTATAGAGAGGAAAAGGGGTTTAGTGGGATATGGGATGGGACTGAGTGGAAAGCCCTCCACTCTGCGGGTCGCCCGGTGGTTTCAGTTACGTCTATTTCGTAAGGAACTAGACCAAAAACGGGGTGGCAACCTCGAGAAGGTATATCCACCGGACTTGCCTTGAGGATCTACACGACCGTTGCGCTCCCCCTCAAGACCACGCCACCTTCCCGCCTCTGAAGGAGACAGCAAGGTAGGCCTGCATCTATACTACCAAGCAAAGCAAAGCAAAGCGTGTCGTTGTGCAACCGTAAAAGCATACATACAGACCCCCCCCATTATATATGATAAATTATTTTCAGGTGGGTGCTTCAAGTGTGCTTCTTTTGATGGGTGCGAGCAAATAGAGCATCCCGGTATTTCCATTCAGGCCCCTCACCATCTGGGGCATCTTCATCAGCTGTCAATGAGCAGAACAGTCAAGACATTCCTCATTTAGAAGAACCTACTTACACACATATTATGATAATCCTAATGAAGAAGATGATTAAAACAATTTACTTACTGCTATGTTTTATTTTTATTTTAATATAATACTATTTCTTATTACTGTACCTGATATAAGTTAGCACCCTATTAAATACAATATAAGCAAAAGCAAGCCAGAAGTGATGCACATGGCCCTTGTCTAAAAATATAGTTTTCTGAAAACTTCAGCTTAAAGAAACTGAAAGCCTGAGCACTTTTATAAAAATCATCATTATAGGATGCAAGCACTGCAGCATAGCTGCAAGTGCATTCTAGAGTATATAGTCTTAGATATCTATAACGACGAATGTTTGATAATATTTAGTGTAGGAAACATAGCCACAAATATGCATTTTTCGTTTGAACGAGCTAATCTCTGGAATCAGCCAGATTTGAAAAAATATTTTTATATTGTTAGGCTATACGGGAACAGAAAAAAACGAGATATGCGCGTACAAAGTCGCGAGCTAAAGCTAGTAACTACTAACTAGTATTTAAAAATAATAACCTAAAATATGGGCAAATATTATCTGATTTGGTCAGTGGGTCAAAATTGGGCTCGTGAAACCTTCCTAAATGCTCTAATTTATGGCGAAATCCAGCTCTGTAACGCCAGGCCCAAGTTTTTATGGAGTTACGGTTTCTCCTTTCGGCTCTCATTGAGTTTCTCGAAAACCACTGACACCTGGCGCTTGGCTACAGCAGCCGCACCAATGAAGGGCGAAGTTTGTCCAAAAAATATTGGATATAAAACGCCGGTAGAATGGCGCAGTGACTGGAAAAGCAATGACTACACAATTACGTAGGTCACTGATCGATGGAACTGTCAAAATTTTAGCAGATTACCGCATACGACTGTCATTATGTACGAGATTACCATTTTATGCCATTTCGTTCAGTGGAGTGTCAGTGATTGTTCATTGGAAAGTCATAATGACACTATTATGTTAGTAGATTGCCAAACTTGTCAAAATCAACAATTATGAGATCAGTGGTCGACCATTCTGACACTATTGTAATAGCAGACTTGGGGCCCTGGGCCCCAAGTCTGCTATTTTTTATAAATTCGTCATTCTAACACGATCCAATTGTCATTTTGCTAAAAGTTTGTAATCTGCTAAATTCATAATGGTCGGTCATTGGTCGGTCAATGGTCTCGTAATAGAATCGTGGTAGAATGACATTGTCGTATATTTTTCGATAACTTTTTTATATTTTAACATATTATTTATTAGTGTTCTATGAAATCTGAAGTAGTTTATCAAATTCAAATTCAAACCATTTTATTTCAAATAAACCATTCACAGGCACTTTTGAAACGTCAAGGTCGGTCAGTCAAAAACATGGAAGCTATTTGCACGTTCCAAAGCGTAGATCTCTATGGAGAAGAACGTGCAAGAAACTCCACGGACACTCTTTTAAATCATGTTCTGTTTTACAAAATTCCAAGTTACATATACTTGTTGCTTCTGCATGTGAGGACAATGCAAAGGAAAAAAAAAGGGCTTATTATAAGAATTTGAAATATAAAGATTAAAATAAGCCAATGGCAGTTAAGAGATGACCAGTCTCAACCGACGGCGCCTGTTCACGAACATGACGCGTGTATCGGCACCCTTCAGCTCAACCATTTCGAAGGGAACCGAATGATCAAACCCACGCGCCGCCATCAGCGAGACATTTGAGTGAGCATGACATGCTCTCAACCACCATGCTCGTTCATGTCCAACAAGTAAAACTATAACTACTCACATAAAATGTAAATGGTTTCATGGTACTCACATTTACAAAATTTGAAAAATATGCTTCTACTTTACACAAAACTATGGTTGTCAATGAAAAATAAATTAATAAAGAGAACGATTAAGTTCTTACATCAAAAAGAATAAATAAGTAAAATTTGAAATGTGCCTGAATGTAAGGACAAACTAAGGATTCGAAAACCTTAGCAAAGGTTGATAAGATAGAGATCGGTCTATAATTTTTAATGTCATCCATTTGATCACTTTTATAAATTGGAATAACCTTTGCTTTTTTCCATAAATCAGGGAAAACACCTGAGCTAAGAGACTTGTTAAATATTAGTGCTAAAGGGGATACCAAAGCGGGAGCACATTTATAAATAAATATTGGCGGAATACCATCAGGCCCAGCACCTTTACGAATATCCAATAATTTGAGCTTGTTCAACAGGCTATCGCGATCAATCACAGGTGCTGTTAGTGGTAGACTGTTATTCTTCATATTATGAAGAAAATCGGACTCAGGTTCACTATGGGTCACTGTCGCGCTACTAAAAGCGGAGGAAAAATTTGACGCGAACATTTCACAAATTTCTGGACCATCTGATGTAAATACGGTTCCATTAGTCATTGTGGCTGGATAAGAGCTAGAGCCACCTTTTTTATCTTTAATGTATGCCCAGAAGCGGTTCGGATTTTTAGGTATTTCTACTTATTATAACTATCAGTAGCTAATTTGGAACACCGTTTCCCTAATAATTTGAGCTCGATTTCATCCCTAGGGTTCTTATAGACTTTGAAGCGAGATCTTATTTTTTCTTTTTCTTTTAAAGCTCTTATTAAGCTTTTATTAAACCAAGGAGGATATATTTTTATATTTAAAAGTAGGTTTAGAGGGTACATGCATATGTATAATATGCAGGAGCCTGTCATAAAACATTCGAAGCATTTCGTTAACATCAGCCATTTTTTCAAACAGTTGTTCCCAGTTTATATCGTTTCTCGCAAATTTTCGTGTAAGCAAGTTTATTATAATTTATTTTTGTAGTCTGAGGATTATATGGAAGTCGGGTTTCTTCACTCGCTGTAGTCAGGATTTCGATGGGGGGAGTGATGGACATCAATGGTGCTGAGAGAATTTAGGGCCGCAGTAACGCTACCGGTGGGTACTTTACTTAATACAAGGTCTAATATTCGGCCAGACACATTCATGATGCTATTAAGTTGTGACAATTTATGCATGTGAATAAAGTCAGTTAGTACGAGTACATTAGCAATGCCAGGAGGAGTATAATTTTTTTCTGCGTCATATATCAAATTCCATTGTATATTACCCAAATTAAAGTCACCGACAATACAGGCGCACAAGTTTGTCTGTTCAAGAACCACGTTACAGCGGTCCAAAAAATTGTCCAAACTACTACGTAACACAGGGGGTGGTAAATAAACTGCGCACAGAGCTATTCGACGAATAGATTTAAAAAACGGTACCTCTATAGTTATCCAAAGATCCTCTCGACATTGACTTTCCCACTGAACCATACGTTTTGAGTTAATTGTTTTTAATACAGCGATCAATACGCCACCCCCGTCCTTTTTCCTACCATCTCTATCTCTTCTATATACTATATACCGATCGTCAAAAAGCTCCGCGCTCAAAACGCTATTATTCAGCCATGTTTCAGCTAAAATCACAATATCATAGTTCTCTAAAGACAATTGACGACAAAAATTATGAGTCTTCGTGCGTAGACCTCTTGTGTTTTGGTAATAAATATTAATATTATGAGCTGAGAATTTTAACTACAATTGATACCAAACCAGCGACTACAATAAATTAATGTAATGAAAGTTAAAAATTATTTTAACTTATTTAAAGTGTCCATCTTTCTAACCATGATATGATCCGAGTCTTTGGCTTTGATCCTTGCGGCAGCGTGCAGAGCCCTGTATGTGGGGGACAGATGTTCAGTCACGAAGATTGGTGTTTTTGGCCCAGAATAGCCGAGATGCACGCTGTTCAGTTTATTATCCTTATTGTTTTTATTAAAATTAACATTAGTGGCTAGGAATTAGTCACGAAGTCGAGGGTAAGCCAGCTGTACAACTATTGAACGTGGTCTAGTATTATTAGGGTTTAGTTTGGCAACCTTAGTACAATGCAAAATATCTCTGTTTTCCACAACACACGCAGCCACTTTAGAAATTTCTGACACAATATCAAAGAGATTTTCGTGCTTCTTCTCAGGTACGCATTGAATTTCAATGTTGTTAGATCGAGTTTGTTGCTCCAGCTGATCTACACGAACATTTAGCGACTTCACAATGTTGCTGATTTCAAGGTTCTCCTTCCACAGTTCCATAATGGTCTCCTGAGATGACGCATGCTCCTTTAGTAGGTCCTCATACTGACTGTTCATGAATTTCATCGAGTCATCCATGGCAGAAATTTTCGCATTGATGGGCTGCAACTCTCTATGTAGTATTGTATTGATGGTTTCATTTAGTTTAGACAACATCATCGACAATTCAGTCTTCATAACTTCCTGGATAATTTCACGAACATCATCTCGCGATAGTACATTTTCAGTAGTCTCCTGAGGTGGGGACCCAAGAGCTTGCCTTTTGTTCCCTCTGGTGGTCGAAACATTACGCAGAGTAGCTTTTTCGTGCTTATTTGTCGGAGATGTGTTCAGCCATGTTTAATTGTTATTAGTGAAAAAGCGCAAAATTAATTCAAAAATATATGAATTATGGCAAAAACTAAGCAGTTGCTTCTAAAAAAAGAAGCACATCAACAAAAAAGGCAAGCATCAATAAAATAAAAATGCAAAAAGAAAAGCTGGTACTCAAATTTGATCTTGTGTTTCCATCAATGTGATGTCGCACCAAACTTCTGTTAGCTATCTCGACACACGGAGCAGCGGCGAAATACGCGATCACTATTTCGTACCTGTGTATTGGTGGGCGGGGCAATTGTAGCAATAATTGTGGATTTGTAACCATATATGGTAGCGCACCGAGCCGTTTCGTGTGTTCTGACTCACCGCCGACCGACGAATAGGAGTAGCGCGCATAGTGTGACTCACTGTTGTTTGGTGCTTTGTTTCTTCGTTCAAGTTTTAAACTGCTTATTTCTTCGAAATTAATGAAGTTCTCCAACCACCCGTACCCGGTTCATGTAGTAACCAGTGAACTATTCTATTGGCGCAAAACTGTACAGATAAAGCTAATAAATAAACAGAAAATATTTATTCTTAGCGGAGCGACTCGCAACACGTCTTACTGCTAGCGCGCGACGCGGACCTAGTGACCTTTGCGTTCCAGGGCCGTGGTGATTCTTTCGAACAAATTCGAAAGAAATTTAATTTGTCTAATTTGCTGACATCTTTTTGAGGCGCGCATGGAACATAACGCGCAATCGACCGGGGTCTGGTTCTGAACGGACGGCGAGCTACACGGTACTGCTTTTTAGTCAGACTGTTCGTCAATCGCTGCCCGCGTTGAAATATAATGTGAAAGTGGACAAAGCCCGCCCGCCCCGCCACCTGTTGCGTTCTCTGCCAGCACACACTATTCTTCATTAAAACACTTAAGTTTCGTGGCTGAAAAAATAGTGCGAGTGGGACTCGCCCACCGAGGGTTCCGTACATATTTGAAGCTACAAATTATTTTAAATAGAGACTATTTTCTTATGAATAAATTACAAATGTGTAGTTTTCAGACTTTTCCCTATAATTGTAGTTTAAGACGGTATTACTTGTCAAATTTCGTGATTCTAGGTCAACGGTATATATATGAGTTTTTGCCCCAAAACCTATAGGGTACTTCCGGTTGATCTAAAATTGACGATTTTGGCGAAAACAAAGTCTTACAGCTAATGCAAAGGGTTTTTCCTACTCCTCCGCTGTACTTTTCTGATTAATTTCGTTGCAGGATCCAAGACAGTTGAATCGTTTCTCCGGGACTCGTCGGGTTTCATTGGCTCGGCGTTTTTCTGGTGGTCGCCACTGTTGATTCTGGCTTTCAGGAGTTGCAGTGGTTGGGAATGTGTGGCGGGCTTGTCCCAAAACAAAAAAGTTAATGCAAAGGGAAAATTCAAAACAAAAAAAATGTTGAAAGTTAAGGTCAATTTTGGTACTTACAAGTATTCGCGAAAATCTAAATTCGCCCATATCTGTTTATCGCGTTGACTGAGAACCTTGATTTTTATTCACCTAATAGTGACTATAAACTTCAGTATACTACTCTGTCAAGAAAGTACCGGGAAAAGATCAATAATACACAAAATGTCTGTTATTCATCCAAATTTATTTTATCACCTTCAAAGTATGCTCCTTTAGAAACGATACACTTGCGCCAACGAATAATCCATTCATCAAAACATTTTTTAAACGCTGCTTCCGGAATTGAGTTCAGTTCTCGCCGCGAATTCTCCTTTATGTCTTCTATCGATTGAAAACGGGTGCCACGAAGTGGTAATTTGAGTTTAAGAAAAAGAAAAAAGTCAGCAGGAGCCATATCTGGTGAATATGGTGGTTGCTGGATGGTATTTGTTGAGTGTTTGGTTAAAAATTCGTTCACAATGATAGCCTTGTGCGAAGGCGCATTGTCGTGGTGCAAAATCCAAGAATATTCTTTCCACAAATCTGGCCTTTTTCGTCGAATTTGCTCTCTTAAACGCCGCATAACGCATAACGGATCGACTCGTGGAATACAGAAAGTTCGGCGGCTATCTCTCTCAGAGTTGAATGGGGATTTTCATTCACTATTTCCTTCACTTTTGCGATGTTAACTTCAGTTGCAGACGTTGACGGCCTACCAGAGCGAGGCAAATCTTCCATCACATCTCGACCGCTTTTGAACGCATTAAACCACTCATAAGCACGAGTTTTTGATAAAGTCGATTCACCGTAAGCCTTCTGTAACATTTTCAGTGACTCCGAACACGAAATTCCATTGGCGATGCAAAATGTAAGACAAACTCTTTGTTCGATATTTTTGTCCATTATAAAATTCGCAATACACACTATACCTATATGATACGAGTATTACTAAAACCAGCACTGTATTTAATATAAATAACAGATGCAACTCAAACTCCGCGCCAAAATGGAAAACAGTTGTGCCAATCTAACAACTACAAAAAAAACAAAAATTTTAATTTGGAACCATAAACAAATCATCCATTCCCGATACTTTTTTGACTGAATGTATGGTATAAATAACAATTTTGCCAGGTCCACCCGTTCCTTAGAAAATCGGTGGTCAATCAATCAATCAATCATTTATTTTGTAAAATATAGGTTTGGTTACAGATAGAAAATTACGGTCAGACAGACGGACAAGAAAGTGATCTTGAAAGGGTTCCTTTTTTACCTATTAAGGTATGGAACCCTAAAAAAAAAACTAATAAATATAAATAAATGATAAAATACTAGGATATCAGAATACGAGCTTAAGTAGGTAAAAGGGGTTAAGCAAAAGCAAAGAGCTAAAACTAGTTTTAACCGACTTCTTCAAAAAGGAGGAGGTTCTATGTTCGTCTGTATAGACAGGGCGTCTCACGGCTATGCCACACAGAGGGAAAGTACCTTGAATATTGTAGATAGAACATTTTACTGAAAGAAGTCTTTATTTTGATACTTATAAAAACAATTTAATCTGCATTCATAGATTTTTAAATAATGACATGGTTGAACCGGGAATCGAACCCGCTACACAAGAAAAAAAATTTCCTGTAGCTTTATCATACCCTGAATTTTTATACCGAATTTTTTGAAAAAATAAGTAACAGACAAGGGCCGATAATTTTTACCAAAAAAAATTATAGTAGGATGAAACCCATTAGAAAAGGAGGGGAATATGATAAAAATTAAAGGAAAAATAAATTACGGTCGATTCGAGTTCGGGAAGTGGGAGGGGGTGAGTTTTTAAGGGTAAAATATGGTTTTTCTTGATTTCCGGCAAAACTCTGAGTCCTATAGAAAAAAATAAAATGGCAAAGTCGTAGGTAATAAAAAGATCTACAACTTTTGTATTCACAATTTTTTCACAAAACTTCAAAATTTTGGTGAAAAATTCAAATAACCAAGTTTTTGGTTTTTTGTTATTTAAAAAAAAAATTTTTTTCTACAAAATTTGGTGAAAACTTACCTTATTATGCCCCAAATACACTGTAATTTATTTGATTTAAAATATTTATTTTTTCGCCTTATTTTAGCTTAATATCAAAAAAGCACCCTAATTTTCAATCGAAAATTCTGACGTCAAAATATCAGCTTTTTCCAAAAAGTCTGGAGGCTTTTGTTTGTTGAAATCTCTACTTTCTGATGGTGTAAAAAAAAATTACATTACTATAGTAAATGTGCTCAGAAAATGCAAAAAAAAATAAAATAACTCAAATTCGATTTTTTTTTTAAATCATATTGTACTATTTTGAGCTATTCATTAAAATGTACACTTTAATTACTCAAAAAACGTAAGATTTCATGTTACATTGATAAACGAAAAAAATGCAAATTGAAATATACTACTATAATTAACAAACAAATAAGTAAATAAAGTTAATATTTAATAAGACATCTACAATATTTTGAAAAAGTTGTAGAATCTTCTTTAAATAATATTTGTTGATACCTATTTATTGATGTTTTAAGATAATTTATATACCTGAGTGACCTACGGTAAATTTTTTTTTTAAAAAGAACAAAAAACCAAAAACTTGGTTATTTGAATTTTTCACCTAAATTTTGAGGTTTTGTGAAAAAATTGTGAATACAAAAGTTTTAGATCTTTTTATTACCTACTACTTTGCCATTTAACTTGTTACTATAGGACTCATAGTTTTGCCGGAAATCAAGAAAAACCATATTTTACCCTTAAAAACTCACCCCCTCCCACTTCCCGAACTCGAATCGACCGTAATTTATTTTTCCTTTCATTTTTATCATATTCCCCTCCTTTTCTAATGGGTTTCATCCTACTGTAATTTTTTATTTTATTTTTTTACATTTTTGAAGGCTTCAGCCCTAGTCTAGTATGGCTACTGATTCTTATAAACATTCCTTTCTACCTACTGAGTGAAACACTTATATATAATTGTTATCTCATGTAGATGCTTACTATATCTTATCTAGTGTAAGAAAGTATAATATGTACCTGAAATAGTTACCTACTTCATATTTAAAGCGTAAACTTTGTTCTAATAGAAAATATAATAATTTAATTTAATTTAATTTATGTGGGTACTTAATTATGTTGGCTAGAGTTAGTCTTACATTTAACATTTTGTCAAAAAGAGCGATTTACATATTATTATTGTTCTAATATTTGTACGCCAGTAAATGGCGAAATATGTCAGATCTCCCTATATTTAGTACGACCTAAAAATATGTACCATATTCATATTTTTATTCTAATAACGATCGAAAGGCTTCATTATAAGGGTTATTTTTTGCTAAATATCATAGTGTCAGAAATAAAAGGAAGACCATGAATTTGACTATTTTTAATACAAAATTAATCATTTTATCAAATGCTCAAAATAAGTAATAAATATACTTTTACTTTTTTTTGATTATTTCACTCCCTGTCGATTTTTTGATTTTGTTGTGGTGGATATTTAGAATAAAACGTCTATGTTCTGTTTGTAGACCTTTTCATACTGGTTCTTGGAAACAAAATTTTTACATAACACCATAAAAAAATCTAACGGGGTTAGATCTGAGAATCTCGGCGGCCAACTTATTTGTCCATTTGTCCCGATCTATGGACGAAAGTATTCATTGAGATAGTCCCTAGTTATGGGACTGTTATGAGCCGCACCTCATCTTGCTGAAGAGTAAGGTTTTGTCTTTCTGCAACCGGAAGATTATTATCTCATTTCTTAAAATCTCAAGTATTTCTAAATACAATTCCGTATTCAAATGCCCTTCGTGAAAATGTACTAAGAGGACCCGAGGGGCTTTTACAATTTCACACCAACAGTTGGACGAAAAACGCACTTGATTATTAGTCTCGCGGATACGTAAGGAATTCTCCCTGGACCAAATGCGATTATTGTGTCCGTTGTACATACTATTATTGCTGATGTTTGTCTCGTCTGACCAGATAATATTATTTAGAAAATATTAATCATCTAGGATGAGCCACTCTATTTCATGACAGAAAATAAGACGTCTTTCTGTATCACCCGGCAGTAATTTTTGTACTAATCGCCCTTCAACGTAACTTTTGAGTTTGTATTTTTTCAATACAAGGTGTTTTTGCTTTTCAAAATCCAATTTGGTACTTTTTCCTTTTCGAAATTTTGATTACTTCCACACTGAACTTTTAGGATTAGCCTCAAAGTATTTAAAAATGTCGAGTTCATCTTAAGTGTTTATCGTTTGGTGCCGTGGTTGTGGTAAGCGATGATCGATACGTCCCTTTAGCAGATTATTTACCAACCATTTCATAATAAATCGAGATGGTGTATTTCTAACAGGATATCACACACAGCTTCACATCTGGAGTGAAGCCACAGAGAAGCACGGGGAGGCACTAGCGGTCTCCCTTGACATCTCGAAGGCCTTCGACAGGGTCTGGCACGATAGCCTTATTAGTAAGCTTCCTTCCTTCGGTCTGCCCTCCGGTTTGTGTGATTGGATCGCAGATTTCCTGAGGGATCGGTCTATCCGAGTGGTATGGATGGCTGCTCGTCTGGACTGCTGGATATTAATACCAGGGTTCCTCAGGGGACCCCGGCATTAATATCCGGCATATTAATATAATATTAATATTTCGGCAACACTGTTCTTGCTGCATATTAATGATCTGCTTAAACCCGGTACCTTTGGGTATGCAGACGACAGCACTGTTGCTGTGAGATACGTGTCCGACGCACGAGCTGGTGGGTCGCAGATCTGATCTCTCCGGGAGGCTATGGTTGAGCGCTTGAACGTGTCCTTACAGGCTGTCTCTGAATGGGGCGATGCCAATCTGGTCAAGTTCAATGCTGCTAAGACCCAAGCGTGTCTATTTTCCGCCAAAAGGAGCCAATTCCACCCAGCTCCATTTTTCCGAAGTGCAGCCGCGCCGATAACCGACTAACTTGAACTTCTTGGGGTTACATTAACATCTACTCTCAATTTTGGCCCTTTCATAGAGGCAAAAGCTCAAGTGGCTGCAAGGAAGTTGGGGATCCTAGCAAAGGTGAGACGGTACTTCACGCCGGAACAGCTGCTCAAACTCTATCAGGCGCAAGTTCGGTCGTGTATGGAATACTGCTCTCATCTGTGGGACGGATCTGCCAGATACCAGCTTGATGCCCTTGAGTCAATTGAGAAACGAGCCAAGAGGATCATTGGCAATGAGAGGCTCGTCGCGACGAAGTTCCAAAGTCTTAAGCATCGACGACGAGTTTCTGGCTTGTCGGTTTTCTACCGGTTGCATTTTGGGGAATGTGCGACGGAATTGCATAATTTAATTCCGCCAAGCCCGTTCCATCATCGGACCATAAGACGAACAGCGATGCGCCACCGGTACATGGTGGACATCCCACCCACACGGACAAAACGTTTTGGGAACACATTCATAATGCGTACAGCTAAGGAGTGGAATTCCCTGCCGGAGTCTGTATTTCCCGATACCTACAATCTGGGAGTCTTTAAGTCAAGAGTGAATAGGTTACTTCTAGGCAAGCGTGCTTTATCTTCGACCACATCATCGCTTACCATCAGGTGAGATGGTGGTCAAGCGCGTGCCTATCAATAGTAAAAAAAAAATATATATCTTTCGCGTTGTCATTGTAAGGCTAATGTTTTGTTTTTATGGTTCAAAAAGTATGCTTCCATTCAATCAAAATTATTTTAATTTACCATGGTTATGTAAAAAAAATCACAATACAACGAAAAATTTCTGCAATGAAAATCACAGAAGCAAAATATTAAAATTTTGAAAATGGAACACATTTTTGAATTATTTCGGCAGCCAGTTGTATTGCGATGGACAAAATAATTTACGCGTCTATTGGCTCAGGATACGGCTCAATTTGTTACATTACAGGTACCTACTAATTACGTATCTCTTTATCATTTTATTATGCACGTTATTATAATAGGGTAATGATGCGTACTTCTCAAGTGGCAATGACAATGTCAGTTCTATGTCCTTACAGCAATGTCAGCTTTTTATTTTTCTGAACAAAAATTCACATCAAATGTTAAAATTCATGGTCTTCCTTTTATTTCTGTCACTATGTTATTTAGCAAAAATAATCCTTATGATGAAGCCTTTAGGTCGGTATGATAAAGCTACAGAGTAAATTATTTTTATCGTCTAGCGGGTTCGATTCCCGGTTAAAACATTTTTTTTTTATTAACGATGGGTTTGCCTGTATCCCAACAGTGGGAACATGATAGGCTGATTATGCTTATGCTTGCTATTGACTCTAGTCTATGTCAGAGATGCCAGAGACAAAGTCTACGATAGGGCGAGCCTACCCAGAAGGAGCCTGTTCACTCTAACTTTGAAGTGGTTAGGGTTGTAAGCTTTTGGACGCGCCCGCCGTCAGGTGTACTGGTGGTCGCAAAAGCTAGCGACGCTGCGTCAGGCATGCGTTGCCGCACGGCGCCGGTACACTAGGCACCGCAGGCGCCGCATCCGCCCTCTGGATGCGCAGGTCAGAGAGGCGGAGCTGTACGAGGAGTACAAAGTGGCGAAGGGCGCCCTCAAAGCAGGGATCCTGCAGGCCAAAGACCTGGCTCGCAAGGAGATCCTGGAGTCTCTGAACGGGGACCCGTGGGGAATACCCTACAAAATGGTGCGGGATAAGCTCCGCACCTGGGCCCCCCCGTTGACGCAGAGTCTCCGGCCCCAGCTGGTGGAGGACGTGGTGAGCGCTCTGTTCCCCTCGCGAGGGGAGCATACTCCTCCGCCTATGGCTCCGCCACCTGCGGTGCCCGATGCGGACTACACCGATGACGACGATGACGATGCTCCTGAGGTGACTGAGGTAGACCTGAGAGTGGCGGTTAATAGGCTGAAGGCCAAAAATACCGCCCCAGGACCCGATGGCTTACCTGGAAAAGCCTGGGTCCTGGCCTTGGAGGCTCTCGGGCCTCGACTAAGAGGGTTCCTAAGCGCATGCTTGGAGAGGGGCCAGTTCCCACTTCGTTGGAAGACGGGGAAACTGGTCCTCATTAAGAAGCCGGGGCGCCCTGCGGACTCTCCGTCCGCATACCGGCCCATTGTGCTGCTCCATGAGGTGGGCAAGCTCTTTGAAAGAGTAATTGCAAACCGCCTCGTCGAGCACCTAGTGAGGGTGGGGCCGGATTTGGCGGAGAACCAGTTCGGTTTCCGCACGGGACGCTCGACGGTGGACGCCATCATGCGCGTGAGAGCCCTCTCGACGGGGGACGCGGTTTCCCGGGGCGGAGTCGTCTTGGCGGTGTCTCTAGACATCGCCAATGCCTTCAACACCCTCCCCTGGAGTTGCATCAGGGAGGCACTTCGGTATCACCGGGTGCCGACCTATCTTCGTCGCGTAGTTGAGGATTACTTGACGGACAGAGCCGTCATCTACCCCGGTCACCTGGGAGAGTGGAACCGGCGAGAGATGTCGTGCGGTGTTCCACAGGGTTCCGTTCTGGGGCCGCCTCTGTGGGACATCGTCTACGACTGGGTGCTGCGCGCCGACCTCCCTAGTGGCATCAGCGTGGTCTGCTACGCTGACGACACGCTGGTACTGGCGCAAGGGAGATCGCACCAGGCGGCGGCCGACGCTATGACACGCGGGGTTGCGATAGTCATTGAGAGGATCCGGCAGCTGGGTCTCGAGGTGGCCCTACACAAGTCCGAAGCCATGTGCTTTCATGGTTCTCGGAACAGGTTGCCATCGGGATCCCAAATAACAGTAGGAGGGGTTCACATCGGTGTCGGATCGTCAATGACGTACCTGGGTCTCATCCTTGACAGCCGGTGGATCTTTGTCGAGCATTTCCGACGTTTGGCTCCCAGACTGGGGCGAGCCAGGGCTGCCTTCAAGCGGCTTCTACCCAATCTAGGGGGTCCAAAGGCCTCCTGCCGAAGGCTTTACGCGGGGGCCATGGACCCATGGCCCTTTATGGGGCGCCGGTGTGAGCGCCTACTTTGAGGAAGCGACCTGCCCGTTACCTCAACGCGTCCCAGAGGGTCATGGCCATCCGGCTGGCCCGGGGATACCGCACGGTCTCTGGCGAAGCAGCGAGCCTCCTTGCCGGACTACCGCCATGGGATCTAGAGGCGAGAGCCCTCGCGCTCATTTACGAATGGCGCGTGGAGGCGCTACGCCGGGGCGAGACTCCTCTGCCGCGGCAAATTGCAGCACGGCGGACGGAACTCCGGCAGGATCTCATGGCAGTATGGAGACAACGACTGTCGCAACCCAGCGCTGGGCACGCCACAATTGCGGCGATAAGTCCCCTTTTTGAGGAGTGGCTAGAGCGGCGCCACGGCGTCCTTACCTTCCGCTTGACGCTGGTACTCACCGGACACGGTTGTTTCGGGAGGTACCTTTTTCGGATACGGCGGGAGGATACACCTGGGTGTCAACACTGCGAGGATCGTCCGGAGGACACGGTGGAGCATACGGTGGAGGTTTGCCCTGCTTGGGCGGAGCACCGCCGTGTCCTCGTCGAGGCGATCGGCGGCGGGGATCTCTCGCGTCCGGCCCTGGTTCAAGCCATGGTCCGGAGCGACGAGACATGGGAAGCGGTCACCTCCTTCTGCGAAGCAGTAATGCTAACAAAGGAGGAAGCCGAACGCGTGAGAGAGAGGGAAACCTCACGCCCCAGCCGCCGAAACAGAAGAAGACGCCCCGGGCGTCGGGAGTCGCAGGACGATTCTCGGCCACCGTAGGCGTGGAACTGCGGACGGCGAGCATTGGGTGGCTCGCCGTCTGATCAGAATCAGGCCCGGGTCGGCGGCGCGCTGCGATCGCAACGCGCCTCAAGGACATGTCAGCACAGAAGACGGGGCCCACTAGGGCCAGTGCCTGCTGGGGCTGCGGACTTCGTTCGAAAGAGGCACCGTACCCTGGAACGCAAAGGGCACTAGGAGAAACACGGATGGATTTTAGTCAGTAAGAGTCTGACACTCCCTCCTGCTGTACCCAGAGCGGGAGAAGTCATTTGATGATTTCCCATCCAAAAAAAAAAAAAAAAAGGGTTGTAAGCTTTTGGAAACACAGATGCAGGCAGAGAGTTCCACTCCTTTGCTGTGCGAATTATAAAAGACGGTTGGAAACGCATAGTGCGAATTGGTGGAATAGTTACAAGGTAGGGATGGAAAGATGCAGTGAGTCTGGATGTCCGATGGTATGATGCCTGTGGGATCAGGTCGTGGAGTTCCTGGGCATGACGACCGAAGTACAATCTGTAGAAGACCGACCAGCAAGCAACCTTACGGCGAAGAGCCAAGCTATGTAGCTTAGCATCCACAAGTTTTACGTCACCGATGAACCTCTCAGCTCTGCGTTCCACCGAATCAAGCGTGGCAAGCTGTTACTTAGCTGAGTTATCCTAAAGGTGGCTACAATAATCCATGCAGGATTGGTCAAAACGATTCCTTTTTGCGGTAAAAAGACACGCCTGTGTTTTGGTGGCGTTAAGAGTTACCAGATTGTTATCACCCCACTGGGAGACAACGCTAAAGGTCAAATTTGTCCGCTCTACCATGGCATCTCTTAAGGAACGAACTTCATCCCCGCTGGTTGTTGCGCTTGACAAGTATTTCTCTGAAACCGTACTGTCATCTGCGTACCCAACAAGACCAGGCTGAAGTAAGTCATTGATGTGCAGCAGGAAAAGAGATGCAGAGAGATCCTGAAGAACTCCGGCATCAATTTCCATGAGTTCAAGAAAGAAAAAAGAATAGTATTTATTTAGCACACATATGAAACACGCACGGTACATAAAAATAAGAAATAATTGTAGGTAAGCCAAAAACTAAGTGTGTGTCTCACGGCTGCACTTAAAAGGTCAGAAGGGCAGCGACTACTCGGATCGACCGTTCACTCGGGAAGTCAGATATCCAGCTACAAAAACCAGCTGGGATACCATAAGTCATGACACCATGTAATTATTTAAAAATCTATGAATGCAGTTTAAATTGCTTTTTTTAAAATTAAAATAATGTCTTCTTTCAGTAAAATGTTCCATCTAAAATATTCAAGGTGCTTTTCCCACCTTGTGGCAAAGCCGTGAGACGCCCTGTTTATATTTTTTTTATGTATGTTCACCAATTTCTTCGCCAGTTTTGGACAGATTTTAAAAATTCTTTATTTATTCCTCATTTTCACCAAGTCAGAATCTGATAATGGGATCCCACGAGAAACCCTCAAATTTTATAGGCCCACACAATGTTTATCATAAATTTTCTATCGCAATTCAGATATTTGTGCCTGGTAATCATCATCTCATGTTGTTGAGCTGTTGATGGAAGGTATAAGTCAGGATCTGATGATGGGATCCAATGAAAAATGTTTGTTCAGCGATATTTTCGCCAATTGTGAACCGATTTGGATGATTCTTTTTTTGTTTGGAAGAGTATACCCGGACTTTGGTGCCATTTCAATTTGGTGAAGATTTGATGAAGAACTTTCATCAAATCCACCGCATCCGCGTGGATTGTGGTGCGGATGACGCGGATCATCCGTGCCGCGTGACGTTACATACGCGGCATAACGTAACGTCGCGCCGGTATGCTGTGTGTGTGTGGTTTCACTTTTTAGTGGTACGCAGTTTTAGTGGTACCACTTAAAAATAGTGCGTAACGCAGGTACCACTAAAAAGTGAAAAATACCTTTCATTTCGGAAGTCGGTGTCAAAAAACGAACTTACTTATACTTTGTAGTGTTTTGTTTTTGCAAGTTGGTTGTTTTTTTTTTGTAAAAAAAGTTTTTTTTAGTTCACATATTCCCGATAGCCATGTGTTATTCCAGACCATATTTATAATGCAAGCAAGCATGCAAGCAATCATTCAAACAAGCATGCAAGCAAATGTGCAAGCAGCATGCAAGCAAGCATGCAGCATGCAGTATGCAAGCCAGCATGCAACATGCAGCAGGCCTGGTTTCTGTCACGGCTCCAGCACTGCGGGGATCCGGCGGTCCCCCGCAAACTTATTGTCGCAGCTGATGGTTATATGGTTGCTGGGATGATACCTGCTCCTCAGGTCGCGAGCCGCCTCGCCCCTACCGCGCCTGCGTGGGCTTCAATTACACTCTAGGGGTAGTGCAGACAAGACTACATGGAGTCGGTTTTATAGTGTTTCATTTTTGTCACTTTTGTAGCAAAACTTATTGACTGTTTAAGATAACATTTTAATTTTATGTTCAAAATGCTTAAAAATATTCGTTAGGTATTAAACAGTAGATTTTTTAACCGTAGTTATTTCGAAAATAGTTAAAAAAATCTTTGAATATTTTAATTTGTAACTAAGTGAATTTTATACTGTTTGAAAATCAGAATATCGTTATTCGGACCGATAACCCATCGAGCATTTGATTCTTCGGGTGTATGGGAATCGGAAAAGAAAACAAATCGCATTTACGACTTTCGGTCAAATAAGTTTCGTGATTTTTAATAATAGACATTATAATTCTTAGGTATTATGAAATTCGGACATTTGAAAATCGGAATATCGAAATTCTGAATGAAATATTTCTGAGTATTTGGGTATTCCACTCGAAAGCTGCAAAGTGCTAATTAAAATACTTTTTACGCTAGCAAAGCCGCAAAGCCGCAAAGCCGCAAGCGGAAGCTAATTATACCATACCTAAGTAATATTATTTTCCAATAATACTTTGGTTTTTGACTGCACATTAAGTTGTTTTGTTTTTTTTACCAATATAAATAAAAAAACATTTTCTGAATACAGTAAGGCCATAAACGGACGTTACGCCTATAAACCTGTTGTGTTCTTTTCTTCTTCTTTTGCCTGACCCTTTACCATTTACTTGGGGTTGGCCCTCCGTATCAGGTGTCTCCAGGCAGCTCGGTCCTGGTTCGTTTCATTGATGACTTGGGCTTCTTTAAGGTTCTTATTAACTAAGGACATCCTTGTGATTCGGGGTCTTCCTCGTCCTCGGGGTTTTGTTTTGATCTCTAGCACCTTTCTGGTCATGTGGTCGGATGGTCGCCTCATAACGTGTCCGTACCACCATAGAGGGCTCTCCTGTAGTTTCTCTGGGATAGGTCTTACTTTGAAGGTGCCTCTTATGTGTGTGTTTCTGACATGATCCAGCCTAGTTACACCACCTGCCCACCTGACCATCTTCATTTCTGCGCAGTGTAGTTGATTTTCGTGCTGCTTTTTGAATGGCCAGTATTTGTAGACTTGTCCCTTTATGCCCACGGGCATTCGTCTGTCGCATAGCACGCCAGACAGCTCTCTTCATGTCATCCATCCGGTATTTATATTATGATGGGTGACATCAGTGTCTATTGACCCATCTTTACTGATGACTGACCCTAGGTACTTGAAATGGTCCACTTATTTTAGCTGGGTGTTCAGCAGACAGATGATGTGTTTGTGGTTGACGCCACTAAAGTTGCAATGCATGTATTCGGTCTTCTCTCTGCTTATTCGCAGACCTGATGTTTCCAGAGCTTCCCTCCACTTTTCTAAAATCTGCTGTAGGTTGTTTTCATCCTCACTGATGATGACGACGTCGTCCGCATATAGGATGTTTCATGGCGGCGCTTGTTGCAGATTTGAGGTGAGATGGTTCATTACAATATTAAATAGCAGAGGACTTAGTGCGGAACCTTGGTGCACACCAACCTTTACATCAAATCCATCGCTTGTTCCAGCCGGACTTCGCACTTTGGTTGATACTTGGTGGTACATATCTTTGACAGTCATTATGTAATGCTCGGGGACACTCTGGGCCCTTAGAGCGTGCCAAATTAATTCTCTCGGTACCCGGTCGAAAGCTTTTTCTAGGTTGATGAATATCATGTGCAAGTCTATTTTGTTGTCTCTGTACTTTTCCATCAGTGTTCCGACCGACTGTATGGCATCATTTTTTGATCTACCGGCGACGAATCCACATTGGTTTTCAGTAACGCTAGTTATTTCAAGTAGCCTTTTGTTGATGACTCTTTCCCATATTTTGAAGGTATGTGAGACTAGCTTTATAGCTCTGTAGTTGCCACAGAGTCTTATATCACCTTTATTTTTATAGAAAGGGATGAGAAAGCTCTTACGCCATTCGTCGAGAATTCCATCAGTCAGGAACTTGTTGAAAATTTTCGTCAGGAACAGTACGCCGGTGTCTCCTATTTGCTTCCAGAATTCAGCAGGGATATCGTCAGGGCTTTGTTATTTGCCATTCGTTTGATTGCTAAAGTTACCTCTTTGGGCCTTATACATGGGATAGGGCCTTCTGTAGCTGGGATATCTTGCAGTGTCTCACTAGGAAATAACTCATTAAGCAATTCTGTGTAGTATTCTTTCCAGCGGTTTTTGATGTCTTTGTTTGATGTTAGTAATTTTCCTTGTTCATTTTTGATAAATTGGTTTGTGGCAGTATCCTTACTACTTTGGTGTTTGCGTTTTGCCAACTTAAAGATTTTTTTATCGTTTGAGGCAGTTTCAAATTTGGTATAGAAATCATCCCTGGCGGTTGCTTTGACCTGAACGACGGCTCGTTTTGCGATTTTCTTAGCTATATGCCCGGTGGTCAGCCTTGTCTTTTGTTTGTTGCCATAGTTTGAAGAGTGTTTTCTTAGTTTCCAATTTTTCTCTCACCTCTTCATTCCACCAGCTAGTATCCTTGTTATTATGGATGGCACCTTTGGGGGCCGAGTCACCCGCGTCCGTAGGAGAATACCCAATGCTAGACCCTACACGTGGCCCCCGGGTGGTGCTAATCAGGTGACACTAACTGGTGGTAGGCTTCGGCCGATGGCTTGTGACCACCCACTGGGCAAAGGCGTACCGCCAAACGGCCTAGCCGTGTTCCGGTACGATGCCCAGTGTAGCCAATACAGAGGAGTTGGGTCGAAATAGTTGTTCCAATGCAGGCAGACCGACCAGGCTCGCGTTGATATGGGCGTATCGGGAGACTAGTCGCGGAGGGTAGCGGGATCCGAGGCACGGTGCGCCGCTGGCCGACCGCAGTTAGTTTGGGGCCCAAGTAGTGTGCTAGCCACACATGAAAGGCTGCCCCGCCAACTGACGAAAAATCCCGGGGTGCGCCATCGTGCTGGCTGGCGACCAGATGGGGTGGATCCGATGGACATTCCCGGGGGGGCTCGGGCGTCCCCGCAGTCTCCAGACTAGTCCCCCAATGATATCGTCCTGTCAGAGCGTGCCTGAGGGTAGCAGCTTGGAACCTCATTTCACTTCCTTCTCCTCAACAACCTTCACTCTCAACATGACGAAAAGGAACAAAATAAAAAAAGCTGTACAGCGGCAGCACTTCCTCCCCCACAAAGTGCACCTCAGCAATATTCGAGGTCTGCACTCAAATCTCGCCGCAGTCCATCACCACCTGGAGACTGAGAAACCAGCACTCCTGTTCCTTTCCGAGACGCAGATCAGGTGTCCGTCAGACGTGTCTTACCTTTCGTACCCAGGGTTTATCCTGGAGCACCATTTCAAACCACGTGCGGGCGTATGTATGTACGCCCGTGACGACATCTGTTATCGGCGTCTCCGTAATCTTGAGGACTCCAGGTTCTCAACGCTGTGGGTTTTAGTGGACACAGGCCTGGATAAAATTGTCTACGCTTGTGTCTACCGTTCGCACAGCGGTGATTTGGAGACAACTAAGCTCACACAGCACCTGAGTGAGGCGGCGGATGCGGCTCAGCAATGGTACCCTTCTGCCCAATTGGTGTTACTGGGGGACTTCAACGCCCACCATCAGGAGTGGCTATTCCCATACCAGTGTACAGACCATGCTGGACGAGAAACGAGAAAGCTAGCCCTAGCGCTGAATCTTACCCAGCTGGTCCAGGAGGCAACGAGGGTGCCGGATGTTGATTCGCACACTGCCAATTGCTTGGACCTTTTGCTGACAACGGATCCAGACCGCTATTCGGTGTCGATTTCTTCACCACTGGGTAGTTCCGACCACTGTCTGGTGAAGTCTGTGTCCGTTTACTCCCCGCCCGATGTGCCCAAGAGGCACACGGCGGGTATGGCGGTACAGGTCAGCAGATTGGGATGGCATGCGATCTTTCTTCGCATGTTATCCTTGGCAGCCTACTTGCTTTTCTTCGACTGATGCTTCGTCGTGCGCAGACGCCGTAACGGATGTGTTGCGGAGGGGAATGGAGTACTACATTCCGTTCTCTGACATAACTATGTCTGGCGAAGCTCGTCCATGGTTTGGTGCCGAGTGCAATCGCGCTGATGCGCTTAAGCACGCGGCTTATCTGGCATGGGTCGACGCTCGCACGTGCAAAGCAAGCGACGTGACTCGGAAGAAGAGAGCCTTCAACAGGGCTGCCAAGTCCTGCAAGAAGGTGTTGCGGAGGACACGGTTTGACCACATCAGCCGAATAGGGAACAAACTTGCTTCATACCCAGCAGGTAGAAAGGCTTTTTGGTTCCTGGCTAAGTCGGTCGAATCGAACTTCTGCCGCCCCTCACTACCACCACTGCTGAGACCCGACGGGACGCTGGCCCACTCCGCTGAGGAGAAAGCGAACTTGTTTGCTTCCTTGTTTGCGCAATCTTCGCGTCTGGATCCCGGTGGCGCGAGGCTCCTTGCTTCTCCTGGTGGATGCGAGTCGAGCATGTCGAACATTCGCATTCATCAGAAGGACGTCCGTAGGGTGCTGCGTAACCTAGACGTGAACAAGGCTAGTGGCCCCGACGGGATACCGGCAATTGTTCTGAAAACTTGTGCGCCTGAGTTGTCTCCGATCTTGACACGCCTATTTCGCCTTTCGTTTGAGACTGGAAAGGTGCCGAAGGCTTGGAAGCAAGCTAACGTGCAACCCGTGCCCAAGAAGGGTAGTCGAGCTGACCCGTCGAATTATAGACCCATCTCGGTAACGTCCATACTCTGTAAGACTATGGAACGCGTGCTGAATCATAAGCTCCTGGCGTACCTAGAAGGAAATGATATCCTTAGTGACCGACAATACGGGTTCCGCCGAAATCGGTCAACTGGGGATCTTCTAGCGAATGCCATTCACATCTGGAGTGAAGCCATAGAAAAGCACGGGGAGGCACTAGCGGTCTCCCTTGACATCTCGAAGGCTTTCGACAGGGTCTGGCACGATAGCCTTATTAGTAAGCTTCCTTCCTTCGGTCTGCCCGCCGGTTTGTGTGATTGGATTGCAGATTTCCTGAGGGATCGGTCTATCCGAGTGGTCATAGATGGCTGCTCGTCTGGACTGCTGGATATTAATGCCGGGGTTCCTCAGGGGTCGGTGCTTTCGGCAACACTGTTCTTGCTGCATATTAATGATCTTCTTAAACCCGGTACCTTTGGGTATGCAGACGACAGCACTGTTGCTGAGAGATACGTGTCCGACGCACGAGCTGGTGGGTCGCAGATCCGGTCTCTTCGGGAGGCTATGGTTGAGCGCTTGAATGTGTCCTTACAGGCTGTCTCTGAATGGGGCGATGCCAATCTGGTCAAGTTCAATGCTGCTAAGACCCAAGCGTGTCTATTTTCCGCCAAAAGGAGCCAATTCCACCCAGCTCCATCTTTCCGAGGTGCAACCGTGCCGATAACCGACCAACTTGAGCTTCTTGGGGTTACATTAACATCTACTCTCAATTTTGGCCCTTACATAGAGGCAAAAGCTCAAGTGGCTGCAAAGAAGTTGGGGATCCTATCAAAGGTGAGACAGTACTTCACGCCGGAACAGCTGCTCAAACTCTATCAAGCGTAAGTTCGATCGTGTATGGAATACTGCTCTCATCTTTGGGACGGATCTGCGAGATACCAGCTTGATGCCCTTGAGTCAATTGAGAAACGAGCCAAGAGGATCATTGGCAATGAGAGGCTCGTCGCGACGAAGCTCCAAAGTCTTGAGCATCGACGACGAGTTGCTAGCCTGTCGGTTTTCTACCGGTTGCATTTTGGGGAATGTGCGACGGAATTGCATAATTTCATTCCGCTAGATCCGATAACGTAATGGAACGCATTACGTTATCGGATCACAAGACGTACGGCGATGCGCCACCGGTACATGGTGGACATGCCACCCACACACACAAAACGTTTTGGGTACACATTCATAGTGCGTACAGCTAAGGAGTGGAATTCCCTGCCGGAGTCTGTGTTTCCCGATAGCTACAACCTGGGAGTCTTTAAGTCAAGAGTGAATAGGTTGCTTCTAGGCAGGCGTGCTCCATCTTCGACCACATCATCGCTTACCATCAGGTGAGATGGTGGTCAAGCGCGTGCCTATTATTAGTAAAAAAAAAAAAAAAAAGATATTCCTAAATATTGTTTTGCTTTTTCATTGCAGTATAGTTAAAAATCACTCCACATTGCGTCGGCTGTATCATCCTGCTGCTCCTGAAGGTGTTGTGCGATGTTTTCACATAGCCTGAGACCTTCCTCACCCTCCAATTTATGCCACCATGTTCTTATAACTTTTTCCTTCTTGACTTTTGGTATTTTGAACTCTGCCACTCTCTTCTTTGCTGTGAGGTAAGAGGATCACCGGGTATGACTTTGCAGTCTTTGCATGTCTGTAGATGTTTTCTGTCAGTTAGAATATAGTCCTAGCCCCGCCGCTTTTATAGGTTACTAGATGTTCTACAGGTTTTGTGAAGAAAGTATTAATAATTGCAAGGGCGTGTGCCAGTGCCATTTGAAGGATGTTCCCTCCCTCCGGGTTGATTTTCCCATATCCGAAGTTGTCATGTATTCTCTGGTAAGACGCACCTTTAAAGTAAAACCGTAACTAAATGAAATTATTAAATTTTAGAGGAGAGCCAATATTAGAAAAAAGTCACCATTTTCTGTCAATAAAATTGAGTCTAGGGTTGTGTTGTGTAAGTACCGGGAAATAACTTAATCGATCTTCATGTTTTTACTGACAAAAACGGTCACTTTTTTCTAATATTGGCTCCTGTAAAATTTTATAATTTCGTTTAGTTACGGTTTTACTTTAAAGGTGCGAAGTGGTAGTTTTCTTACCAACGTGACCGTTCAAGTCGCCGCCGATGAACTTCGGTTCACAGTTTGGTATAGACTGCAGCAGATCGCTTATTTCTTCTCAGAAAGATTGTTGAAGTATGCGCTTATGATGTTCATACACGGTTGATCGTCAAGGGAAAGCTTGATTGACATTGGTTTTTCGCTTACTTGGTTTACTTCAACTACGCGATCTTGAAAGTGTTTATCTACTACAATACCGACTTCATTCTGCGCCCTTGTTCCATGATAAATCAGCTTGTAGTTATACCCGATATTGCGCGATTTAGACCCCTTCCACTTCGTCTCCTGTATGCAACAAATGTTGATGCGTCTTCGATGTAATACTTTGCTGAGTTCTGAGCTGCGTCCTGTCATCGAGCCCACGTTCCAGCTTGCTATGCGCATCGTGGGTACTGTCCCGGGTGCGCTGATGACATTTGCGTCGCTTTGAGGGTACGCCCTAGCATTTGTTGCATTTCCATCACTGTTATCGTCGCTTGAGGGGGACGCCCTAGCATTCTTTGCCCTTTTCTTATCATGATTTGGATGATGATTGGTATTTTTTTTTTTACGGCTGGTTGCCACCTGACACCAAAACTACGGAGACTACTCGCTACGGAGTGTAAGCGCCACCGTTGACCCCGAAAGGTTCCTCCGCCGCCATCTCTTCTGTGAGCCCCAGCCCAGATTCACAGCACTGCTGCGGCCTCTTTTTTTTTTTTTTTTTTTTTTTTTTTTTTTTTTAAGGATGGGAAATCATCAAATGACTCCTCCCGCTCTGGGTGAAGCAAGAGGGAGTGTCAGACTCTTACTGACTAAAACCCATCCGTGTTCCTCCTGGTGCCCTTTGTGTTCCAAGGCTACGGCACCTCTTTCGAACAGATTCCGCAGCCCCAGCAGGCACCTGCCCTATCGGGCCCCGTCTTCCACGCTGACATCTCTTTGAGGCGCGCTGGGATCGCAGCGCGCCGCCGACCCGGGCCTAGTTCTGATCAGACGGCGAGCCACCCACTGCTCGCCGTCCGCCGTCTGCTGCGGCCTCTGCTCCGAGGATGTCGAAGAAGACCGCATCAGGGGTTTTACATCGCAATGTCCTTCTGCGGCCTTTTGGTCAGCGGGAACTATTTTATTTCGCTCCTACCCTCCTGGTTCTACTTACGCTGAACCAGACGAGCACTCCCCTATCCGCCACTTTGGGGACGCGTTCCCATAGGGGTAAAGGCTCCCCCGGGAAAATTACTCCGATATTGCTGTTGAATGAATTACGTAGTTGATTTGGAATTACAATTTTTTTTATTATTATTAATGTTGCAGGAAGTATCCCGAAGCGGAACAAGGCAAGATCTATGACATCATTCAAAGGTAGATACTATAGTTTATTATTTATCTAAAAAACTCTGTTTTTAAACCACTTCCAAAAAAGAAAGAGGCTCTCCATTCAGTGGGGTTTTTTTTGTGTACGCTGATTACTTCGAGGTTTCTGATCCGTCCTTTTTAGTTCAATGTGACATGCCTACCATTTGGTCCCGTAAACATTTGATTCAGTTTGATTTATTAGTTTTTATTTTATGAGCATTTTTGCTTATTTTAATTTTTGGGTAAATGATGGCGTCGTCCAATCTCGTATCACCACTTAAAAGTGAAAAATTAAAGCACAAAAATATATCCGACTTCCAAAAAAAATAAACAATTTACATATTTTACTTTGTTAAAAAACAAAGAAATAAAACCAAAAACAGCGACTACCGAAATTAAGGTTATTTTATACTTTGTGGTGTTTTGTTTGAAAGTCGGTTATATTTTTTTGTAAAAAGATTTTTTCATTTCATCTATTCGAAAAGAACGACTTTGTTAAACAAGGTGGTGTTTTCTGAAACTTTTATCGGGCAATAATGAGTTTTAGTCCTCTTTATTGCACCGCAGTTACCTTTGTCGCGTACTTATTGAATTTGGAACATCTTAGTGTACAGCGCCAAAGAAATCGACCGCAAATATTGATGGATAAACACTGGCTGGTACGACGGCCCATAGTCGCGCCGCCCGCCGGCTGAATAAAAAAAAAGAAATCAAATTAAAAACGCGTGAACCGTGCGCCCGCGTTTTCGTAAATTTTTACTGATTTTTATTAATTCATGGTTTTGTTTTAAAAAATGAGTTCCTCATGTGACAGTGAAAGTATAGAATTAACTCCTGAAACTATTAGAAGTGTCGGCAAAAAATGTGATGGATAATCTATTACCCACAAAATCTCGGGAGAAATATATGAAAGCCTATGGTAATTTTATTGAATAGAGATATGCAATTGGCGCCAAGGATTTTTCAGAATCTGTTTTATTGGCCTACTTCTAGTACTTAGCCAAAATTAAACAACCTTTCACTCTTTGGAGTACTTACTCAATGCTAAATCGACAGTCAGCTCTAATAACGACGTAAAACTAGACAATTACTCGAAATTAATAGCGTATCTGAAGAGGATGTCTGATGGATTTAAACCAACCTTCCACTCTTTGGAGTACCTACTCAATGCTAAAATCGACAGTCAGTTCTAATAACGACGTAAAACTAGACAATTACTCAAAATTAATAGCGTATCTGAAGAGGATGTCTGATGGATTTAAACCAACCTTCCACTCTTTAGAGTACCTACTCAATGCTAAATCGACAGTCAGCTCTAATAACGACGTAAAATTAGACAAATACTCGAAATTAATAGCGTATCTGAAGAGGATGTCTGATGGATTTAAACCAACCTTCCACTCTTTGGAGTACCTACTCAATGCTGAATCGACAGTCAGCTCTAATAACGACGTAAAATTAGACAAATACTCGAAATTAATAGCGTATCTGAAGAGGATGTCTGATGGATTTAAACCAACCTTCCACTCTTTGGAGTACCTACTCAATGCTAAATCGACAGTCAGCTCTAATAACGACATAAAATTAGACAAATACTCGAAATTAATAGCGTATCTGAAGAGGATGTCTGATGGATTTAAACCAACCTTCCACTCTTTGGAGTACCTACTCAATGCTGAATCGACAGTCAGCTCTAATAACGACGTAAAATTAGACAAATACTCGAAATTAATAGCGTATCTGAAGAGGATGTCTGATGGATTTAAACCAACCTTCCACTCTTTGGAGTACCTACTCAATGCTAAATCGACAGTCAGCTCTAATAACGACATAAAATTAGACAAATACTCGAAATTAATAGCGTATCTGAAGAGGATGTCTGATGGATTTAAACTTAAAAAATCCAAAATGTTCTCAGTCATAAACGTGGAGAATTTCCTTAACCCGACAAAGTAAAAGTAAGTAATTATGTATTAGTAAAGTAGTGTTTTAAAATGCGCATTTTATTGTAACCTGTACTTCGATAGATACTTGTCTTATTCACATTCGGTATTGTTACAGGTGGCTTAAATTTTCGGAGTACATTGAGCTTGACGTGGTAATGAACTTTTAAAAATAACTGTTGATGATGTCGAAAATCATTTGAATGATTTTTTGTTAGTAAAGCTGACGAACAAAAATTCGCCGATCCTTCATAATCCGAGGAGAATACAAAACTATAATACTGAAATACCTGAACCTGTGTCCTGCTGATATGAAGACCAATCGGTTTTTTATCCGTAATCAAATTGGCAAGTGCACCAACCAAGTTCTGAAAAAAAAAAAGTTTCTAACATGCCACAAGTAATCGCTACTTATTTGAAGTTATCAGATATCAAGCTGTATACAGGGCATTGTTTACGTCATACTTCTGTTACCCTTTCGGCAGATTCTGGAGCGGACTTAACTGTTCTCAAGCGACATGGAGGGTGGAAATCGAGTGCTGTAGCAGAGGGGTATATTGAAGACTAGCTGACCCACGCTGTTTCGTCTGCTCCGCTCCTATTGGTCTTAATGTGATGATGTAATACAGTCTATAGCCTTCCTCAATAAACGACCAAATAATTTTTTAAATCGGTCTATTAGTTCCTGAAATTAGCGCGTTCAAGCAAGCAAACAAATAAACTCTTCAGGTTTACATATTCGTATAGATTTCATTGAGAACAGGGCGAAAACATGAGAACGCATCGTGGAAAACATTAAATTGCAACCTTCTGTTAACCCATCCATGCCACTGTCGCCGCGCCCATCTTCATCCAAACTACAAGATTCACCGTCAAATTTTCCTCAAAATGTGCCAGATTCGGACATTATTTCAAACACGCAGAATATAAAATGTACAACAATCTCTATTCCTAATAAAACTGTAACAATACATTTTCATAACTGCAAAAATGTCTCAAATGTTATTATTGTTATTATTTCAATTTATTTGTTACTCTATGTTTTATTAAATAACAACATTACAATAAATGGAGTGCCTTTTATTTCCTCATAGTGGGTGACGATAAGTATAGTGTAGCACTCGGGCGCAAAATATATTATTGGCTCGGGCGACGTACTTTCAATCCTTCGCTATGTTCAGAATTCTAATAAAAATTCCCTCCCTGCGCTCGGGATTCTACTCTAGAATCCCTCACTTCGCTCTGAATTCAAAAAAGCACCCTCGCCGTAAAATATTATTTTGCTCCTTTATGATACAATCTACTATTTAGTATTGATAGGCTACTTCTTCTCCTGACTGTCAATTCTAAATTTTTTTAAGCAACATTCGCATTCACATCTCAGTCGCAAACTATCAGAATACTCTCATTTTACAAAAAAAAAATGACATATTACAACAGACATGCGAATGGGAACGTTGTAATAAAGTAAGTGGAATTGGCATTCAGAGGGCCTAGCATGAATATTTTGACGTAAAGCAACGTTAGCGTAAGTGAATTTTGAAAATAAAAATCTACTACCCTTTTGGTTAAATTTTATGCGACATACACAATTTATATCATATAAAGTTATGAATACGAGTAGTATTCATTTCAAATAAAAATTATGTACGAAACGAGTATTGAGGCTATTTTAAAATTTTATGTTACGTCAAAAATATTCGTGCTAGGCCCTCAGATGGTAGGTATGCGATGTTGGTCGATGATATTCATAAGAATTAATAATTACCTGATACCATTTTTTAAATATACCTTTTTTGAGAATAACATTTTTTCTTAATACCTATCCGACCACCAGAACGATAAATAATATTTATTAACTGTTATAAATAACACTTTTACGCAACAAACTAGTTGAACCACCGAAACAAACTCAGAGGTCAAAGTATGTTTTAAAATACATACAACGGTTAACATGTAATGCTCAAATTATATTAGAACCATGGAGGACATGTCTGTGGTGGTGTTTTGAGGAAGGTACTTCACAGATTTAATTAAACCAAGCAGTGCAAACAAGCACGACTAAAAGATACCTAGATAGTCATCCTATCACCTAGGAATCTTTAAGTTCATCATCAGCATAATATCAGCAGAAAGACGTCCACTGCTGGAGATACGCCTCCCCGAAGTGCCGCCACAATAACCGGTTTCATGTGTCTCGCATCCTTCGGCTACCCGCGACTCTCACCACATCATCGGTCATTTTCCAGTAGCGTATATTAACTTCTCGACATCTTGTTAATGATTGTACCTACTTATTGTTATCTGCTGATAACAGATGGTGAGGAACAAGAATTGGCGGACTACTTGGAGCACAACAAAGCTTTCTTGGACTTTTATGTGTATGAGCGTGTTCCTGTTGAGGTACTCGAGAAGTGGCTGCAAAGAAAGACCAAGACAAACTTTGTAAGTAGCTTGTAGTAACTTTGTTTGTGTGTTTTGTTGTAGGATATGAATCAATAGTGTTTTTTAAGTCTGCATGTATATATGATAAATGAATTAATAATATGTATGTAAAAATATAAATAGTATTTTGACTTTTGTAATCTCACAGGAAGGAGGAGGGTTTAATAATTAATTAAGTAGCTATATAAACAATTACATACATATTTGCACACCTCATGCGCATAACTTTGGTTGGGACCAACCAAAGTTATGCGCATGAGGTGTGTAAAATTTGTTCATAATTATGAGTACAATGATCCCTTTAGAGGTATTGCGTTTATTCTGTTACACGTTGTAATTTATTATGGTTTCATGGTCAAGGTATTTATAATTTTGTCCCAGGCTGCTTCAACTACGAACAGTAGGAATAGACAAGTGATGAGCTGCAGAAAGACAGAGCAGATTTGCAAAAAGGACGTTTTCACGGTAAACACTGCATTCGTTTTTTGTTTCTTGTTTTATGGCGGTAAGTACTCATAATAACGATTATTACACATAGTTACTGAAATTAACGAGCTTATATATATAAGTCTTTAGATTTGCCACTAAACCATTAAGGTTCTGATATACATGCATTCGCTTCGCAAACATCGCCAAGAACATTTTCACGTACATTCCAGAGAACGCTTTAGTAATCATGAAGATTTCAAACAACAACAAAGATGCTTGGATCAGCAAGAAGCTCGAAGCAAATTACTGTCGTTCGCTAGACTGCTTGCTAAAACGCTTTCTAGAACTTTCGCTAGTATGCTCTTAAAAACACTCCTGTTTTTTTGAAAAAAATTACTATCACTTGCAAAAGTCGATAAGAATTTTCACAACGTATTAGTTTTACGTTTAGTTTGACTTACGACCATCTATTTTCAAGTTTTCGCCAACAAATGATTGAAATTCACAATTTCTCAACTTACCATAAGTCAAGATGGCCCAGGCGTATAGAGCACACAGATTGAAGCGCAAATCTGTGTGCCGCAAGTTCAAAATCCCACGCAATTGTTGACTTCTTGTAAGTTCTTACCCCATTGGAAGTTATGGATTAGCATTACATATTAAATTATTCTTTAACTTGTTCACACATTTCTTAGAGTTAGAAAGGTAGATCACAAAAACACTAAATGAAGAATTAGATTTCTGCGAGGTAGACATGAGTTTTAACTTGACCGAAATGAACTGTCGTTTGCTTGTAGTTGTTGGTTAGTGACGTGTGGTTAACAGTATTGTAATATTCGCAAAACGCAGGCTAATATTAGTATTGAAGTGAGGGCGACTATCATTGGGCTGCTTAAAAGTGGTCTTAATAAAACACAAATATCTGAAGAAACCGGACTGAATGTGAGTATAATAGCTATTAATGAATTGTAACTTTATTATAAATTAATCTTCTAATTAAAATGTATGCCATTTATGAATCCATCCATCGTATCTTTATGAGGCTTAAAAGAGAAATACATAAATCGTTGGTTTATTGGATTGGTTATTGGATTTATAAGTGCAGTTTTATTTTAAAATTATATTCAATAATTATGACTATTAACATTTTATATAATTAAAATGAAGTCAAGTAGGTATAGCTGCCTAATATATTTTTTTTGTTTTAGAAAAAACTGTAAGTCTTTGGATAAAAAGATATGAGGAAGAAGGTAGCCTTTCTAGTCGAAACAGAAGTGGGAGACCGAAGCTTATTTACATATGGTGGACGTATAGGAAGCGAATGGTTTCGCACCAACGAGACATTTTGCGGAATTCGATGGATACTGTTCGGGGATGCATGAATATGGCTGTTCTTGGGGCTAGGTCCCGTGGTCGCCCTCGCAAGCGCTGGTTGGACGTCGTTAAGTCCGACATGAGAGCCAATGGCCTAACTGAGAAGGATATTCAAGATCGGGCAAAGTGGAGGAAGCTAAGTAGGAAGGCGGACCCTGGCAATAGCCGGGATTAACGCCAGGTAGAAGAAGAAGAAGAAGAGATGGATACTGTTCGCCGTGCACGTCACGCTGAAGGCGTGCATCACAGAAAACCTGCTAAAAAGCCGTACTTGACAGAGAGGCACAAACAAGAACGATTACGTTTCGCACGTGATTATTTAGATTTTGACGGGAATACTGCGGTATTTTCAGATGAAAAAACATTTAAATCCAGTCAAAAGGACAGGCTTCACTTATGGCGCAAGAATAACACTCGCTGGTGTGATAATAACGTTATTCCTAACACCGAATCAGGTCGAATTACAATTAATAAGTGGGGATGGATGAGTGCAGCAGGACCAGGAGAACTGGCTTTCATTCCTCCACGCGCAAACAGTTCAACTTATGTGGAAGTGTTAGACTCAATTATGCTACCTACTGTGCGCAACATTTACCCAGCTGATGAGTTAGCAGAATTTCCGTTTGTCCAGGACAATTGTCCTATTCACCGAGCGAGTACTGTGCGTGAGCGGTTTCACAATCACCCGGAAGTAATTGTTATTCCATGGCCAGCGCAATCACCCGTCCTCAACCCCATAGAAAATCTATGGGGTTTGATGGTGCAAAGGTGGGACTCGCGGATTGAGAGGTCTACGGAACAAAACCCATTGCATGGAGGTGTGGGAAAGTTTTAGAGGGAACAAAATATGCGGTAATATTGTTGGGTCCATGCGCAAACATCTACTTGACTGTTTCGAAAATAATGGGGGTTATACAGAATATTAAGTTTTAGTAAAATCAGTCGGTGTAACTAAATGTTTAGTAGGCCATTTTATTTTAACATATCCGTGATTATTCGTTAACAAACACTGTATTATATTGTGTTTACTTTCGTTTAAAACAGCTATATCTTTTAACTTGTGCCATCGCCTTATCTTAAGAATGCAGTGAACTCGCTATCAATTTTGTTGACAATAATCATGATTCTATTTTTTTTTTTCTTCTACCCGCACTGTTCTAACATAATAGTTCAATTTATTTTCTCATCTAATTGACGATTATCTTGTGAGAACTAAAGTTCTTTTAACAGAAATTGATGTTTAGTTTCAATCTTCTTTTCGTCAAGAAAATGAACAATTAAGCTATGACCTCAATACGTTCATTGTGACGTTTCTTAAAAATAAAATGTTTACAAGGTCTAAATCATATATCACTTTTCAATAAATAACTGGATATAAACAATTACATTTTTTTTTATAATAAATAACATCTTACAGCTTACATAATTATCGCCAATTCGATGTTATCACAAAAACAAAAACACAATTTATTTATTTAATTTATTAAATAAATTCACTTTATGATTTTCCTAAAAATCTCTAACCTAAAAAATAAATATGAAAGGACAAAAACTAAAACCAGGATTAACCTTGAAAAAGCACTCGAATGTCTGCAGGAAAGTAGATTGGAAAACCTACTCAATCTAAATGACCCTAACTTGCTTACTGACCGCTTAGTGTCTATTCTACAAACATGTCTTGCTGCCAACACTCTAACATCAATAATTCCTCAGAAATGCAGATTAATTAAACCATGGATGACTATTGGATTACTTCGCTGCATCCATAACCGAAATAACATACAGAAAAAACCTAAACTAGATCCTTTCGATGATATATTAAAAATCACCTATAAAAGATACCGAAATTACTGTAACGGCATAATTAACAAACAGAAGCGCAAATACGATCGAGACCAACTAACAAAGGTACAGAAAAATCCAAAAAAACTTTGGGATAAAATTAACAGCATTACTCAGCGTAAACCAATGAAAACGCCTAACGTTGACCTTTTAGATCATAAGGCCACTCCTCAGGAGGCTGTCGACACTGTTAACAAGTACTTCTCTAATATAGGCAAAATCCTAGCTGACGAAATCGTTCAAAACTCCACGCGAGGTCTGAATACTAACCCTGATACACAGCACAATGTGCCAACCTCTTCGTTTGTGCTGCTAGACACAGACCATTGCGAAGTACGTGGAGTACTAATGAGTCTGAAATCTGACAGCGCCCCGGGCTGGGATGGAATACCGGTCAGTTTCTTGAAGGCAGCTCACAAGTTTATCGTCCCAATTATAACCCACCTAACAAATATATGCTTGGAGCAAGCGATTTTCCCGACGGCTCTAAAACTTGCGGTAATAGCTCCCGTACACAAGAGTGGCGACAGAAGAGACCCGTCGAATTACAGGCCTATATCGGTACTGCCATCTTTGTCGAAAATTTTGGAAAGGCTTATCAATTCAAGATTGCTAAGCTATTTTAATAAAACCAACCAATTATCACCTACACAATTTGGCTTTCGGCAAGGAAGGTCTACTGAAGACGCGGTTCTGGCACTTACCTCCACTGTGACCAAGATGGTGGACAGTGGAGAGAAATGTCTTGTTGTCTTTCTGGACCTTAAAAAGGCGTTCGACACATTCTCAGTCCCCCTTCTTCTGGACCGACTAGAAGCAAGTGGTATAAGAGGCCCACCGCTGACTCTCCTCGCGGATTATTTAAGCGGTCGCAAACAAAAGTTAGAATCGGTAAAGTCGTAAGTTCCGAAGAAATAGTAACCTGCGGAGTAGGCCAAGGAACAGTCGCTGGCCCGACACTATTCCTTCTTTATATTAACAGCCATTGTAATTTAAAAATACTAGATGGTCAAACGTTCTCTTACGCGGATGACACCGCCATAGTATTTAGTGGCGCAACTTGGAGCAATGTGCGTAAATCCACTGAGGAGGGTATGATAAAGGTTGCAAATTGGCTCGACCTTAACCTACTAACCCTAAACACTTCCAAAACGAACTTCATCTGCTTCTAAGTACGATACCTCCCAACCGCCGGCGGATTTCAATATAAAAATTCACAGGTGCCACTACCCCCGTCACTCAATATGCTCTTGCGACAAAATTGAAAAAGTTAAATTTACAAAATATCTGGGCATAATGATTGATCAACGCCTGACCTGGCACTTTCACACACAATTATTAATGAAAAGAGTTAGAAAGCTCATCTGGACCTTTAAAACACTACGTTACGTCACTTCCAAATGCCTTCTGCTTCAAATTTACACGTCATTAGCACAGTCGGTTCTTTCTTATTGTCTCCCGGTCTGGGGTGGAGCTACAAAAACTAAATTCCTAGAGCTCGAGAGAGCTCAGAGGTCACTACTTAAAGTAATGCTCTTCAAACCCTTTAGATACCCGACAGAAAGCCTTTATAAAATATCTAACCTTCTGTCGGTCAGAAAGATGTACGTACTCCATATTATTCTAAAGCTACACAAATCCCTCACTTTTGACCCTTCGAGGCTGAAAGGCAGAAGAAAGGATAAGGTAGCCCCAGCAATCGCGTGTAAATCAGCATTTGCAAAAAGACAGTACGCTAGCCAATCTTCACGCTTTTATAATCGACTTAACAAGGAACTAGGTATTTATTCCCGGACACATCGCGACTGCAAAAGTATTATGACGAAATGGCTAAAATCAAAGTCGTATGATCAAGTTGAATGTTTAATACAAACATTAAATAACGGTTAGTGTAAGATGTAGTCATAAAACATCTTACGATCCCAAGATATGTCGTAGGGCTAACTCATAACTCATAACTCTTTTAACGCTTATCCCACTCATACCCCAAATTGCAATCACATTTAAAATTCCTAAACACCTATCGCACCAATCCTCTCCCCCTACATACACATATACACTCACACACCCACGCCTACACACTCACACACACACACACACTCGAGCACTCACACACACACTAGTGCGCACACTTATTCTAAATAATCTTCGTTTGTTTTTGTGTTTTATTTAGATTAGACTCCTCCTTTATAATTTTAGGATTTATTTTGTTATCGTTAATTAAGTACTTTTATATTTCAATTACCCGAATACAAATGATACTGTATGTAGTGAAGGGCGGAATGTCCTAACACAAGCAATTATTTTGCTTAAAAGGTCATTTCTAAAAGTAAAAATGTAACTATTGTAAGTTATTGAAATAAACATTTATTATTAATTAAAATTTTAATGTTCTTTCATTGTTACGTTATTCATATTATGAATGGTCTAAGTGGGTATACTTCCAACAAACAACCTTACACGTAACATAGATAACGGTTGCAAGATAACTTTTTTATCTAGGTAACAATTCGACGTCACAATTCTCATAAATGTTTAATTTGTAAATAAAAGGTCCTATGAAATTGCCGTTTTGTATGAAAAAGTTTAAGCGAATTTTTTGCATGTATTTTTTATTTGTATTGATCGAAGTAATCACCCATGCAATCAATGCATCTTTGCCAACGCAGTGGCAGTTTATTGATGCCCTTCTTAAAGAAATCAGCTGGACGGGAGGCAACAAATTCTTCAAAGGCATTTTGTACTGCCTCTCGGGTATTGAATTTTTTTCCCGCCAAGAAGTTATCCAAATTCTGGAAAAAGTAGTAGTCTGTAGGCGCAAGGTCTGGTGAGTAGGGCGGATGACGGAGAGCTTCTAACCCCAGTTTTTGCAACTTGGAGACCGTCTGCTGTGCAGTATGAGGTCGCGCGTTGTCGTGCAGGAGCAGCGGAGACGAGCGATTGACCAATGCTGGTTGGAGATGTGCCAGCTTCTCCATCATTGTGTTCAGTTCTTCACAGTACACATCTGCAGTAATGCTCACCCCGTTTGGTAAGAAGCTGTAATGAATCACACCGGTGCTAGACCACCAAACAGTGACCATCACTTTTCTAGGGGTAAGTTTTCGTTTAGGGCATTGTTTAGGTGCTAAACCAGGATCCAACCAACTTGCTGAGCGCTTGCGGTTATCAAACAGAATCCATTTTTCATCGCAGGTAACAATGCGGTTCACAATTCCTTCATTTGTGTGTCTGTTGAGCAGTGCAAGGCACGTCTCGACGCGTACTTCGCGCTGGCGATCATTGAGTTTGTGGGGCACCCATTTGTCAAGCTTTTTTACCTTGCCAATTTGACGCAAATGGACCAATATTGTTTTGACGCTAACGTCGAAAGCTACTGCAAATTCAGCCGTAGATTGTGTATCATCAGCTTCCACAATCGCCTTTAATTCGTCATTGTCGACCAAAGTCTTCGGACGACCGCAAGGTTCATTTTTCAGGTCGAAATTTCCAGAACGGAAGCGAGCAAACCAATAACAGGTGGTGCGTTGGTTTGTAGTGTTAGCTCCGTAAACGTCGTTGATGTTGCGTGCCGCTTGTGCCGCGTTGCTGCCACGACGGTATTCATATTCCATAATTCCTCTTTCGTCCATGCCGTGTTCCTAATCGGACGTGTTAACTATTTTTATTTAAATAATCTTTGCATTTTATTATTTGTGGCACCCGGAAATATAACTTAAGTAACTGTATATAAGACTCTGAATTAAGTGCTATTCGTGTGGAAAAGTGAAAGGCAAGCCCGACCTTGACAAACGCGGAGTGCCTGTGCGAGTAGTGCGTACTGTGTCAAAATAATTGTCGTCTTTGTCTTGCGCGCACGACGTTTTGAGTACCTGCTTGCTACACGGCGCGCGGCGGTGCCGGTGGCAACGTAAACAAACATTCAATTACTTCGCATAACGAGCGCAGAATAATATTACACACAAGTACAAGTACTTTTACAACTATGGACACTTTGTTGAATAAATCACTGTCAGATACTGATGTAAACCTTCTGGGAAATACAAATAAAACCCCACCTAACTATGTTTTTCATCGTGCCAAGAGGCCCCGAGATGAGATGGATGATTGTCTCTCTAGTCAACTAGATGAATTTAAAGAAGAGATGAGGAAGATGATGTCCCTTTTTTCGGTTAATCAAGGTAATGAGATGTCAAAAATCTCCGCTACTCTGAAGGAAATTCAGCTATCAAATGCCAAGATTGAGAACTCAATAGCCTTTCTTACCGCACAAAACGACGAATTCAAGAAAAAAATTCATCAATTAGAAACCGAGGCGAAGAAAGATAAGGAGTATATAGTTTTATTGGAGAACAAACTTGAAGACATGCAAATTGGCAGTAGAAAATCAAACTTTGTAATAAAAAACGTTCCGAAAAAAAATAACGAAACTAAGGACGATCTTATGATTATGTTTATGTCCCTGTCGCAAAGTATTGATTGTAAAATTAGTAAATATGATATAAAGGATATTTACAGACTGCGAGGTACCAACAGGGACAACAAACAGTCGCCTATTATTGTTGAAACGAGTTCCACTCTTTTGAAAAATGAAATATTGAAGATGGGAAAAGCGTTTAATATCAAACACAAAACCAAGCTATGCTGTAAACACCTTGGCTTTAAAACGCAGGAAGATACCCCAATATTTATTTCGGAGCATTTAACAACAAAAGGATCTCGCCTACATTTCCTCGCACGAGACTTAGTAAAATCGGGCGCCTATAAATACTGTTGGACAGCCTACGGTAAGGTGTATGTAAAAAAGGACGAACAATCGCCGACTATTACTATTAAAAGTGAAAGCCAGATTCACAAGCTGACTCTGCAGAAATGACTACATACATGTTTCTTCCGGTATTTGTTTCGCACTATGTTTTATACTATAAATATTGCATACAGACTTACTGCTTCGTTTCATGTTTTTTATCCAGTTACCCACTATTTACTTTGTACTGTTAATAATTTCTGTCCGGTGCAAATCACCCTAGTTATAAATAGATGTTATATAACACGTCGCAACTTAGTATCACATACGTTCACACATAACTCATATACATGCATTATACACTTACATAACAATCATTTATCCAAAACAACCTTATTTCTCATAGCCATAGACTACGCTTCCCCAAATAAAATTTATTTATACATATACACATCGTTATTTACATTTACAATACAACCAGTCTCTATTTACATATACCTCACTCTGTGTTGTGTACTACGGTACATTAGTAATATAAAAAGAGCATTCGTTCGTTACTTTAAAAATCCTGCATTATATTTTCATATAACCATTGACTTTGTGAGTACAATAATTACCATTACTTTAATGTATTCGCTCCTTGTAATGACATTCATTCTATTTAAATTCCAACTAAATGAGTGATACGCTACAAACAGTTACTGATATAGATAATTTTGAAATTGCGCGTACCATTGAATGCGACAGTAATGAGCTGAATAAACACATTTTTGTAAAGAAAAGTGACCTAACCATATTTTCACAGAACATCAGAAGTATTTATTGTAACTTTGATGATTTTTTATTGACATTGTCTACATTTAATTTCGAATCAGATATTATAATATTTACCGAGTGTAGATTAAATTCTAATAAACCCATTCCTCAAATTAACAATTACAGTTCATATATGACCTCAAGTCAATTAAACCAAAATGATGGGGTAGTCGTTTATGTGAAGAGTGCACTCGAACATCAAGTTACAGAAATATTACTATCTCAAGCCTCTTGTCTAAGCCTGGAAATATTAAATAATGTCATTCTCTGTATTTACCGCTCACCATCAAACCCAAATACTGAAAGCTTTGTCAGTTCGCTCAACAATCATTTAGAGACCATAACATCAAATAAAAATATTATTGTAGCAGGCGACATAAACATTAATATTATACCTAAACTAACTGAGCAGTCTCATGAACTGAAAAATAGAATGAACTACCTCAACATGTTGTCTTTACACGGTATCCTTCCAGGTCATCTGCTGCCTACGAGAGAGAAATCATGCCTGGACCACTTCATGCTGAGAGTAAATAAGGAAAAGTTTTCATCCACTATTGCTATCCTTAATATCACAATAACTGACCATTATACAACTTTCCTAGTATTATCTAAGCAAAAACATTTACAAAATGGTAGTAAAACTAAGACATTTGTTGACTTTGAACAGGCCCTACATTATCTAAAAGAAAAAAAATTGAGTGAATTACTTTTCTGTGATGATCCAAATTCTCTGTGTGCTCTGTTGATACAAACTCTAGGTGATTCTATTAAATTAGGTACAATCACATTAAAGATACCTAACAAAAAACGCATTTTAAAACCGTGGATTACCAATGGTATTTTGCGCTGTATACAGAATCGGAATAAACTTCAAGATAAACTTCGTCAGGATCAAACTAATGAAATTCTAAAAATAACATATAGACGTTACAGAAACTACTGTAACAATTTGATTAAAAAACTAAAAAGACAATACGAAAGGAATTTGATAACTAAATCAATTAATAATAATAAATTGCTGTGGAAAAATATAAAAGCTATTACCTACTTACAGAAAACAAATAACTATAATGCAGAATTGCTTAAATTTCAGCCAACCCCGTCTGATTCAGTAAATTTTATCAATAATTATTTTTCTAAAATTGGTCATGACCTGGCGCAACAAATCCTACCTACAACTAACAAATATGTCTTTGATCAGAGCAGTGGCACATCTAATTTATTAAATTCTTTTGCACTTTTCGAAACTGATGCCGACGAAGTATACAGAGTATTAACTAACCTAAAAACTGAAAGTGCCCCTGGCTGGGACAACGTCTCTACAAAATTTTTGAAGTTTATAGGCATGGAAGCTTCCCCTGTCATAGCCCATCTTGCGAACCTCTGTTTTAAAACTGGCATCTTCCCTGCCCCGTTAAAAATAGCCATAATTACTCCTGTGCACAAGGGTGGGGGTAGAGACGATATTAATAATTATAGACCAATTTCTGTTCTTACTAGTATATCCAAAATTATTGAAAAACTGATAAATGTTAGACTTCTCAATTACTTAAATAAATTCAATATCATTTCCGACTCTCAGTTTGGTTTTCGGCAAGGTATTTCCACAGAGGACGCTGTCATATCACTAACTTCATTAGTAGCTAACCATTTAGACAATGGAGATAAGTGCCTAACTGTTTTTTTAGACCTTAAAAAGGCGTTTGATACTGTCTCTATTCCTATCCTTGTGAACAAGCTGGAAAAAATAGGTATTAGAGATGTTGCCCTTGACCTGTTAAAAAACTATCTTTTAAATAGGAAGCAGAGAGTTAAAGTGGGACAACATATCAGTGATGTCGCAGATGTATCATACGGCGTCCCCCAAGGAAGCGTATTAGCCCCAACGCTCTTCTTGATATACATAAACGACCTGTGTAACATGAAAATTCCTAATGCCAAAGTCCTGTCATACGCCGATGATACAGCTGTCATCTTCTATGGTAAAACGTGGCATGATGTGCAGCTAAGTGCTGAATCAGGGATGTCCCATATTGCGAATTGGCTCAAAGCTAATGTCCTCACATTAAATACCTCCAAAACAAATTTTATAAGTTTCAGCATCTCCAATCGTACTCAACCAACCGGTGATTTTCAAATCGTTGTACACACTTGTGATGGTATTAATGTTGATAATTGTAGCTGTTCTAGTATTGGCAAAGTTCCTAGCACAAAATATTTAGGGGTAATGCTGGATCAGAATTTAAGCTGGTACCACCATCTTGAACAAGTTGCCAATAGAGTCCGCAAGCTGAACTGGATTTTTAAGACTCTGCGTCACGTGCTGCCTACGACTAAACAGAGTAGCGATAAGTCTGCTAGAAATGTGCTCACACAAATATATATTTCTCTTGCTCAATCAATATTGACATACTGTATTCCAATTTGGGGTGGGGCAGCAAAATCTAACTTCATTCAATTGGAGCGTGCACAACGAGCCCTGCTCAAAATAATGTACTTCAAAAAAAGGAGATATTCGACAGATAACCTATACAAACTTAGTGATGTATTGTCAGTAAGAAAACTATACATTACTCAAATAATTTTAAAAAAGCACAAAATCTTACCTTTTAATGCGGATATTCACTCTAAAAGAAGAAAACACGATATAGTTCAAATACCTAAAACCAAAACCAAATTCGGAGCTATGCAATTTAGTAAACGATCAGCTCAATTGTATAACAAAATAAATAAAGAAATTTTCGTATTTGACAAATCTTATCATATATGTAAAGAAATGTTGATTGACTGGATAAAACCATTGACATATAGTAATACTGAAGCTATCCTGGAAAACGTTACCTAACACACGCACACGACCCACTCATGCGCGCACAGACTCTTTCGTTATCTACACACATACACACACAACCACACATCCATAACACTCACGTACACTCAACAACACACCCTCACTCACGCACACGCACACACACGTACACGTAATTATTCTTTTGTTTTACTCCACCCATGTACTGTCTTTATTGTGTTTTAAGTAAGTACCTACTGTTGTGAAGGAGCGGAGTCTTTAAACACAGGCATTATTTGCTTAAATAAAGACTCCAATCCCAAAATTGTTTGTGTAAAACTTTTAGACACAATAAACGTTATTATTATTATTATTATTATTATTACTCGAATTTTTAACGTATCCATGATGACGAAAAAGATTGAAATGCGATGAAAATGTAACACTAATCAATAAACAAATGACTACTTTTGGACAAAAAAATGTTTTTAAAATAAAATTATTTTGAAATTAGAATTCTTAGCCAAACAAAAATTATTTTAATGTGAAATGGCCAGTACTGCAGAACGGCAATTTCATAGGTAAAGACCTAATATAAAGAATAAACATTTTATTAAACGCGTCTTTTTATTTCCACCTTAAAACATCGAAAAGATGTAACAACTAAAATATAATTGCAAATTACGAATGTGATTCTTCTTGTGGTTAATAAATCATATTCGTAATTTGCAACTATTTAGTGCAAAAAAGGCAAAATTATTTTTCATAGAAATATAAAAAACAACTATATTAATATAGATCGGGAATTTTCAAAGTATGCATGTATTTCAGCACATGACACATTTGCGCAAATTTTATCAATGCAATGGTAAGATCAAGTCCCCTCTGTGACTGTGTGATGCGTATTCAATGGCACAGAAAAATAATAATGATGTTTTTAAGGTCAGTGCGACGACATTTCCTTAGTGTGTGTTATCTATGGAATGTGGATACTCATACAGGCGCACACATACGCACGGAAGTATCGTGCTCGCTCGGTTCGTAGCAATGTAATCTTTAGCGTTCTTATGGACTTTTGCGGCCTCACTGTACATTTGCTAGAATGCACATTACAAGTGAATGTTGAAACCTATCAGCGGGTTTAGATTGGAATATGAACGTGTCCTGTGAAAATCACTGTTATCAAAAATTTTGTAGCACTAAAATGTAAAACCAAAATTTTGAAGGCTGATTTTTCTTTTTTGGTTAATTTTACTGTTGTTTATGGCGAAGAAGAAAGGATTTACCCCCAATTATAATTATAGTTCTTTACTACTCCAATAAACACTGAAATGGCAGCAAAGAAGTTCAAATCTTTTATCTGACATTGTGACCTTGCCTGTCAGGATTTGCTCCGAGTACTTCAGGATGACCCTAACGAGCACTTTGTCATTATGGAGCTGGCCGGTTACATTACCAGCTCGGTGGGGGTGGACGCCCATCGAGTCTACAAGTTGTACCCCGACCACCCCAGCTTCGTCCAGTTCTTCGTGATTGAGGTCAAGGTTTGAGTCTCCTAATTTCTTAATTGACTGACTGCTTTTTTTTAAGTTTGCAATTCTCATCGTCCAGTGGCATGTAAGTAACTTAATCAGTTGCAGGTAAACAGCTGCAAACACAACTTGATGAGTATAGATCTGTCGGATACCCAGTGTGAGAACGGTGCCCTCGTTCTGAACATGGGCCACTTGTTGGAGAGCCTCAAGATCCTATAAAGACACACTTTGGGGGACTTAATATGTTATGCTGATGCTGCAAATAACGCAGCTATCGGCTGGGCCTAAACATTTTAATTAGTTATCGATAAAATAATAAGATCGTTCCCCTGCCTGTATCCCAATTCACCTTATAACTCCGTCATTTATGAACCGATTTGAAAATTTTTTGTGTCGTCTGAAAGGGTATACTTCTCGATTGGTCCCATTGTCATCATGTCAGAATCTGATGATGGGATCTCATGAAAATCGAGGGCAACCCTCAAATTTTATAGGCACATACAATGTTTTTCATAAATTTTCTAACGCAATTTACATATTTGTGCCTGGTAATCATCATTTCAGGTTGCTGACCTGATGATGAAAGGTATAAATTAGGATCTAATGATGAGATCCCATGAAAATTTTTGTTCAGCGATACTTTAGCCAATTGTCAGCCGATTTGGATGATTCTTTTTTTGTTTGTAAGAGTATTTTCCTAGACTAGTCCCGTTTCAATTTGGTGAAGATCTGATGAAGAACTTCGGAGGTAGGCAACGGAACTCTTCAATAAATGATAGCAAAGGGATCGGGATTGCTGAAATCGCATGTTTTTTTAGTGTTTACATCAGTTCTTAACATAACATTGCGCCGGTACGCTGTTAATGGTACCTAGGTACCACTAAAAAGTGAAAAATATTTTTAGATTTTTATTAACCGAGTTCTTTTATAAACTACTTCTCTTTTCAACGATGTATTAATCTTTCTCTATATTTATAACCATCCAAATTTAGACTCGAGTACTTTCGAGTCCTTGAGCGTTTTTGAGCCATCATAATCATGTCAGCGAAAGACGTCCACTGCTGGACATGAGCCTCCCCTAAATGTCGCCCAGCAACCGATCCAACCGATCCTGTGTGTCGTTTGAGTGTTTCCATTAAAACGATGTTAAGTAGAAGACCACAAAATTTATTGACAGAGACTTGAAATCTCAGGTTATGATTAAAAAGAATGTTCCCTGAGGATAATTTACTCGCGGGTGAAGCTGCTGGCAGAAGCTGGTGAACATTAAAACTCTTGTCACTATTTCACAACATTGTCAAAGCGGGGTAACAAAATTGATATTTCAGCGGTTTGTTCTTTTCTTACTACACCCACTTTTCTTTTCCAGTCATCTCAGGTGACCAGCAGTTTAGTCCGAGCTAACGCCGACCAAGTGCACCACGTACTGGAAGTGGCTAAGAACGGAGCCTGTCGACGCCTGTCTAGAGCTGATGATACAATGAGGTTCCCAGAGACGCCTGTGGCACTCTTCAGAGCTTTGAGCAAGAAAGTGGTAGGTCCTCAAAAAAAGTGGCTGACTGAATTGTAACCACCTTAAACATGTTGAAGACGAGCCAAATCAACCAATCTGCCTTGCTTTTTCCCGAATACGCTATTGACTTTTATAATATCAAAAATAATAATAATCATTTTAATTTTAAAACACTTAAAGACATAAAGCTGTCCTAAATCGTGATCCTTTGCTTTCTCCAGTAATAAAAACGGTTCATTTTTATTGTTCGGGGACCTACAATATTAGGGAAAGGTAAATTTTCAATGTACTTTATTGAAAGTTTATCTGGCGCCTACAATACGTTACGGTTGGTTCCAGTCTCACGAGATGCAGCTGAAATGGTAAGACTGGCATTCAATTTTCCGTAACTATCCGCAACAACTTTTAAAGTTCTACAAATGACAGTTGGATTGGCTTTTGAAGGCTTCACGTGTTTTCCGAGGCATGAAAAAATTTCGGTTGGACCTACATGCAGACCTATTTTTTGTATAGGAAACTTAACTAATTTTCTCTATTTTAGAAACAAGCAAATCACGTCATGTACCAGCCGATTTTATCGAAAAACGGAAGGACCTCTTACGTGATTGAGATGTGGCGCGTGAAGGATAGATTCAAGGATGTTGACGAGGAGATTAGCTCCAACTTTCTGGTCCTCGGCAGCCTTGCGCTGCATTACTGCAACCTGTACCTGGACAAGAAGAGGGAAAGGAACATGTCCGATTTCCTTTTGGATGTTGTCAAGTATGTGTTACTGGTTTAATGAAATTCCTGTTCTACACTGAAGGTCGTGACTGATCTGGAAATCTTTTTGATCACTGATGGCCTGCTTTCCGGCCACTATGACCTCGACTTGCTTAAGCTTTTTGCATGTATCGTTAATGCACAAAACACCTGTACAATTGCTTCAAACGTTGAAACAAAGAGTTTTAGATAGTAAAGTTTACATAGTTATAACATACGAGTAGTTAGAATATACGTGTATAATAGGTAATATGACTATTAGGTGTTTACCTATCAAGCTGCCATTTTTTTGGCATCATTTTGAACTATCTCAACTTCGGTTGAACTTTGAATATTAAATTGAAATAATCTTTGTAATTGAATGTCTTTTTTTTTGGGAAGTCAATCTTTTTAGAAGGTTTAATTTTTCTGACTATTGTTCAAAAAAATTATGGCAACTTCATAGTTAAAGACCCAATATTATTATTTAAGCATGTGGTAGGCATTACATGCTTTATCCCTATGGCTGATCCAGAATACACGTTCACGTTCACTGCTATGTTTTTTGTAATAACCATTAATCTATTTCTCAATTTTTTTAAGTTTTTAGTGTCATTCTACTAACACCATTTAGTTACAGCTATAAATAAATAATAAAATAAATAAAGAAATAAATAACACAAAAAACAAAGTTTTGTCCGGATTTGAAGTTTAAAAATGAAACATGATGTTTTTTTAACATTTCTAGTCTTATTGATTGATGTCTAATAAACGACCTATGGTTTATTTAAAAAATTAAACGAGAAAATTTAATAACACGTTTTATTAAGTTAAAAATAACTAAAACTAGTAGTGATTTGAAAAATATTGGTGTAAGAATCCCGGTGCGTGAGACCAGTGCCACCACTTGCGGATTAAGCTTAAGTAACTAAATTGTAATTGTAATTTAGTTTACTTTTTTGGTTTTCGTCATGCTTGGCGCAGACTCTTTTAATTAATTTTCCTTTTTTTTACACAATTAGAACAAGACTTGTTACTATTATTATTTTTTCAATTCATTGTACCTATAAATTAGTTGTTTTAAATATTTGTAAACAAAATATTTAAAAAACAAGAGTAAAAATTATAATTAAAAAATTGTAGCCCACTGGTATCGGAAACAAAGTCCAAGCTACCGGCGGTCAGGGCTCCTGAGAGAGGAATATCCTAACAATGAGCAACATGTCGAGGAATACTTGCTTCTTGGATCAGGGCCTTGATCCAGCTGCTCAAGGAGAGCCTCCTCAGATGTTGGTCGGGGCTCTATTGTGCCACTTGCTGTCACGACTCTCGGCACAATGACTGCTGTATCCACATAGTCATAGTCGGTCCATCACCGCTATGTTTGGCTTATTGGCAATATTAGATGACAGACCATTTTTCATGACTGGGTCGATCAAAGAAAGAAAGAAAGAAAGAAAAGTGTGTTTATTGGCATTATACAAATAAAAACACCTTAAAAATAAACAAAATAAATCACATACCTATACTACGGTACTTTCTATTCCATAAGAAATAGTCTCCGATAGCTAAAATAGAACAACTGGAAATAATGTGGAGGATGTGGAGGACATGCTTGACATACGTCAACCGTATGGTCCTTCACAATGTATTTCCGGTAGTTATTCATCGTACAAATTTCGTCAATAACAGCACAGACAACCCTCGGTTTCACAGAAGGCGTCAACAATATGCAGCCAGGCTACGGACGCTAAGAAGTTATACGTCCGGCCTGTGTAGGACCCGATAAAAGCGCCTATGAAGCTCCTTGTTCTGCTATATATATCTGCGTTCATTAGTATCTTATACCAAAGGTTCGCGACAGTTCTCGTTAGCCATGGAGAGCGCAATAAGGCCTTTGGCCATCACATCTCGGTTTATACCTAGCCTCTAGGAAGCACTCCTGAAGACTGTCTACGTCACGGTTGTACAGGGTCTCAGCATTTAAGAAGCCACGACAACCCCCTTCCGCGGGATATACAAGCTCGATGATCGTGGGTGATGTTCCGATTTGCGGTAAGCAGTGACCAAACCCTCAAGGGTGTCAATTTCCGTCTGAGTCTATTTGATTATGCCGAAAGAGTTCATCAAAACCAATATAACCCAACTGTTGAAGGCGCTCACCGCCTCATAAAAACTTGTAATGAGCTACACCACTGCATGCAGTTTTCGCTGCTATCAAAACAATTCAATATTCGAATGCATGCGCAAACAAAGTATAAAATATAACAGTAGCACGGGTCAATCTTCAAGGTTAAGCAACGTTTACCGAGGTTTGTCTGTGGATAGGTGACCATCTTAACATACCGATATTTCTCCGTACCTGGTAAAGCATGCTAAGCTGTTGGTCTTGGCTGTAATTTGTAGATCTTTGGTTGTCTGTACGAATTATCAAAAGCCAGAAAATCTGAAACCAGTCATGCTAAGAAGTATTGTGTTACCTAGTTAATAGGTTGTGGAGACGCGGCTGCTCCGTGATTTCAGACACAGTCTATCAAGTACGGCGCCATTCAACATGTGGTTGTACTGGATGACGCACACTTAATCCTATAGTCGTTGAATAGAAAAGTTGACAGTTGGCTCAAGTATCTGAAACAAAGAGAGCATCCGATCACAGTACGCAGTTAGATTAGTTCCCCTCTCTGTAGCCCAAAGTATGAGCGCATTACATTTTCGTTAATGGATTACGTCAATTGCATGCGCTGCACAATTCCACCGGTATCGGGGACCCAGTTAGAGGCCGGTGGGCCTCGAAGTCCCAAGCTGGTCGGAGATCGGCCTCGTCCATTCGGACGCTCAGGTGGTGGTGTCGTCGGAAGCAAGGAGTATTCATCGCTGGAGTTCAACGCAACTGCAGCGACCGGAATTGCTGGACCCACGGCTGGCCCAGGTCCCAGCGGGTGGGAGGTGGAGCTAAGCGATGAACCCGAAGATGTTCGGTTTGTGTTTAGTGTTCGTGGTCAGCTTTTTGTCAGAAATTTAGGGGTACGATTCTGTAAAAATCTCTCCATTTTGTAGTAAACATGAAGTAAGCTGTCAAGCTACATAAACAGAACGTAATGACAGTTCACTTCAAACTTACTGCACCAAATTTTTCATGGTCAGATGTTTACAAAATAGACCGACAGTTTGATTCATCAAACTCAATTTCCATGTGTTTCGTATTGCTGTTTCTTATTTGTTTCTTGATGTTGTCTGTTAGTTCGTTTTTAATTTAACTAATAAAAAAATACTGGATAGTAAAAATAAACGATACTCAAGTTACAACCGGCCATATTTTAAATTTAGCGAACATATCAGGCGCGCTGAAACGCCTCGGTTCCCCAAAAGCATTATTGTCCTGGTAGAGCTCACCCACAGACTCCATGAGTAGAACGACTTCAAAAGGATTATTTACACCTCTTTGATGCAACGTGCAAACCTGCGAGTGAGCATTTTACTTGTCACCACTTAAAAGCACTGCACTCCGTCTCCATGTTCTCGTCATCCTAATGTAACCCAGATACCTAAACCTGTACACTACTTTTAATGCTGCACCGTTAAGGATGTCAGGAGGAATATTTGTTAGATAGTATGTACTATGGCAGGTGCCAGTTAAATGTCCAATAACGGTTATTGACCCACATACATTTATTGACTTTCTTAATATCAAGGACATAAAGCTGTTCTGAATCGACTTTTATCGTGATCCTTCACGTTCTCTAGTAACGTATACTGTTCATAATTTATTGTACGGGTATATACGAAGAGGGAGAAGATTAGCTAAAGGTCAATGTACTTTATTGCAATTTTACCTGGTACCTATATCATATTTACCTGCTCTAAATACCTCACTCTTTTTTGAGTTATAGGCATGTAAGCTCGTTCGGAATCGCATAGTCCTCACACTGAGACACTAGTTTCCTTAATCCACTGATAGTGGGGCTCATCAGCACCATGTGGCGTGCATAGAGAATATTGTTAATACTTTGTAAAGTTATGTTAATACTCACTAAATTCGTGGAATTTTGCACAGAGCTTTCATATCACCATTTCACTTCTGGGTCACCCACTGCTGGGGGCTTTCCCTTTTCTGGCATCATTTCCGCTTCCGTGCACCCTTATCTAATATAAGCACTGCAGCCGTATCCAGGTATTTTCAGCGTCCTTGACGTTATCGTCAACCCAACATCACTGGACCAAATTAGCCAAACCTTTGGTTTGTAGTTTGTGGCAAGACAGAAAAATCCGTCATAAGTGTTATCTCACTCACGCGCGGTGGCTCGCGCACACGTTTCATTTGCTTCTTTTGCGGTTCCCTGGCTATTCTCGCAACGTTTGTCTCACTTGCCCGCTGTGTATCTGCTACCACGACGGGCTTATCCATCTCTCTCTTCGATTCTATTGGAACTTGAATATCGAGTGTCTTGATTGTGGTGCACAAATGTGCAAGAAGATCGTTAAATTTCGACATTTTATCGGTAAAATCGAAAGAAAATCACGGATAGTTGGGTTGCATGTCAAGTAGCAGTAGTAGCATTAGAAGATTCATATCAAATGATAAAACAACCCGCTTTTAATTGCTTTTCAGAGCCATATTCGAAGAGATGGAGTCCCTCGAGCAGTTAATCAAAAGAATCCTGGAGTTTGCCCAGCGCCTGGTCAATGCTGACCGGGCTTCGCTGTTCCTGGTCGACTACAGAAACTTTGAGCTAGTCTCCACAGTGTTCGATCTGAAGTTCGAGCCAGGGCATGATAGGGATATGGAGAAGAAGGAAATCAGAATGCCTATCAACAGAGGCATAGCTGGTCACGTGGCCTTGTCCGGAGAAACTATGAATATTCCTGATGCATACTCTGATCACCGGTTTAACAGGTAAGTTAAGTATATTTTACCTTTTGCCAACATTGCAATGATATTTGACCTACCTTCTTATAATTATCATTTCCCTGTTTATTCATATTTATTTTTAGTTATATATGTTTATGACTTTATAAAAAGAATGTCAATTCTGTTTTTTTGTTGGTTTATTATCGCAATACTGTAGTAAGTTCTGGAAGCTACTGAAATACATTTGCTTATCATTTTCTACAAAAAGATTTCATTCTGATGTCTGACCAAGTTGGTGTCTGCTGTCAACTATTTCCGTCGGTAACTTTATGTTTTTGTATTTTCTTTCAGAGAAGTAGATGAAGCCACGGGCTACAAGACAAGGAGCATTCTCTGTATGCCGATTAAGGTCGAAGGCAGAGTGATCGGCGTCGTTCAAATGGTGAATAAACGAAACGACGACAGTTTCGGACATGAAGACGAAGTGCACTTTGAAATTTTTTCCACTTTCTTCGGCCTAGCCCTCCATCACGCCAGGTTATACGACAGGATCATGAGAAAGGAACAAAAGTACAGGGTCGCTTTAGAAGTCCTAAGTTACCATAATACCTGCAGGGAAAACGAGGTAACAGCCTTGTTGAGCGATCCAGAGCCTATCAAGGCAGACCTCAACGATTACTACCTGGACCCTTACAAATTTGATGAAATCGAAAAGTGCAAATGTGTGATCAAGATGTTCAGCAACTTGTCTGTCCTGTTCAGTTTCGATATCAGCACGTTGACACGTTTCGTACTGACAGTGAAGAAGAACTACCGAACTGTGCCGTACCATAACTTCGATCATGGGTGGACGGTTGCTCACTCGATGTATGTTATGCTGATGAATGATAAACGGAGGCGCTTTAATCCTAAAATGGTGGGATAGTTTTTCACTCTTCATTGTTTACTGTCATATTATATTCTCGGGTTATTCAAGATTTCTTAATAAAGCACAATTGTTATGTAAATTAACACTACTAGCAACATCATCAAAAGAGACGACTATTGGATGTTCTATTTTTATTCTATTGTTTTGCAGGTTTCTTTCTTCTCAAACTTTTTCTATTATTTTTACCTGACTGCATTAGAAGGAGGGATAACTGCGCAAGAAAGAGAGTAACTCACTAAAATGTAAAAGTAGCCATATGGAGTTGGTGGCATTCATTTTACTTCCGCGCTAATTTGATGCCACCAACTGCATCAGACTGCTTGAAAAGTGACTTGTTTAGAACTTTTTAGTCGTTTTATTTATTTATTTTTCACATTTGTTTGCTCTTGACTCTAGTCTAGGTCAGAGATGACAGAGACAGAGTCTACGATGGAGCGAGCATTATTTTTTCGTTGTATACTATTCCTTTTTATAGGATCCTGTTAGTCCACAATTTCACCTGTTAATAGTCAAATAACCCAACCGTTTCTACGTAAAGTATCTACGTGTTTCTTCCAGCGCCTTGCCTTGTTCGTGGCCTGCCTCTGCCACGACTTGGACCACCGCGGCTACACCAACAAGTACATGAGTGAGATAGCCTCCCCCCTAGCCGCTATGTACACCACCTCTACCTTGGAACACCACCACTTCAACATCACCGTCACCATATTGCAACAGGTAAAAATAAATAAAAATAAAAAAGCTTTTATTGCTGAGTTTACAACTGTTACTTAAGTATTATTATGGATCGGTACTTTTTCCCCAGCTGGTCATTTGACATAGGCCTCCTTTAAAGATTTCCACTTATCTCTGTCCCTCGCAATTCTCATCCATTTTGGTTCAGCAGTTCTCTTTAAGTCTTCTTACCAGCGTTTTGGTTGCCGCCCTTTGCTCCTTTTCCCATCTCTAGGGTCCATTCTGAGTTTTTGTCTATTTTCCTTACGATTTAGTAGTTTTTATTTTTTGTGTATTATTTTGTAGTGACTGCAGCTACTTAAGTATATAAAAATACAATTTTACGTTACTATTACGTCAAAAAGCGAATAATGATTTTATAATGCGACAGTTGCACAAGAACAATAAAAAAAACTTGAAAAACGCGGTACTGTGAATGGACAGCCAGACAGGTATTGAGGTTGAATAGTATAATGACACGGTGTCATGGAAAGAAGAAAACTGGCCCTTTATGACCGGCGACAATTTTGTGTGGGAAACATTACGGCTCTTGGTGCATAATGTAGTTTTTTCAACACCTTTCTTGTCGAGTTGTGTTCAGGCGTTATTGAGTGCCAATAATTTTTATTGAAAAAATAAACTATGTACACTTAAAATAGAAAATAAAACTCCTAACTATAAAATGGCGTCAAATATTCGTTGCCATCGCTGTGGACTGGAAGTGAGTCCAAAAGACTGGCGGCATTGTCACGTTGTATGGCAATGCTTATCCTCTGTCCGAGGTAAAAGCCAGCCCTTGGGTCATGCGAAGTCCTACTTAGGTATAAATAAAGTATTACTTTCAACATTCCTTTGAAATTGTATCGTTCATCATCATCATCTGTCTAGCCTTTTACCAACTATATTGGGGTCGGCTTCCAGTCAAACCCGGGTTCAGCTGAATACCATATTTTACGTGGAGCAGCTATCTACCAGATCTCCACAACCCATTAACACGTTACTTCTTGGCAAGACTGGAGTCAGATTTACTGGCTTCTGACCATCCGTAACGACTGCCAAAGTTCTACGAATAACAGCTACGACCTACGGCTTAACGTGATCTCCGAGGCATGGAGGAAAATCGGTATGTTAAGATGGGCACCCATCCACAGACCAACCTTGGCAAGCGTTGCTTAACCTCGAAGATCGCCCCGTGCGGCTGTTATTATTTAGCTACGAGCTCCTCTTTTGAAATTGTATCGTTAATATTTTATATATATATTTTGGGAATATACGAACAAACTTGTTCAGTTTTGATAAGAAAACACGTTCTTTATTCGAAAAACAATGATGAATACAGTCGAACGTACCTTTGCAATAGTTGTTATACAAAGTGACATTTTATTCGTCTTACTAAGGCTGCCAACTTCATGAACCCGATATAAACTATCTCTTGGCGCAATTTTTTTTTATATTTCATCAAGATGCAATAAAAATAAATAATGCATTAGAATTATGAAACACTCTGTTAATAATATTTACAACAATGTCGCCGTTCTATTCCGGCCTTGGAGCACAAGGCTCGAACTGCGCTCACTCCTGGATGTTTAATTAATTACATTTTAGTTTTTTAATAATTTAAATGACCCTAACTTTTTTTTAAGAATTTGTTGTCGATAGATGAAAGAGGCTGCAGTTGTAAGATGATTAAAATGGCATTGTGTGTATGATCAAGGAGACGAACATCTTACGAGCCTTTACAATTCATTGAGGTGGAAGCGCCAGGGTAGCCTGCGAAATTTAAATATTTTAATGTTTTTTGAAATATGCGGGTCAGTGTGAAGCTGTATTTTGAACAACTACTTGATTTGCGGCCGTAACGCGTATTCATGTAAAGAATTATACCCATTTTAATCATTAATATAACCCTCTATGTTCATTAAGCCCTATTGAATGACTTTTTTGTGAAATAACAAACACACTGACCAGCAAATTGCAAAAAAAACATAAAAATAATTAAATTTCGCGAGCTACCCTGGCGCTTCCACCTTAACTGTGTAACACGGTACTTCTTGGCAAGACTGTCGTCAGATTTTCTGGCTTCGACAATCCGTAATGACTGCCAAAGATCCACAAATGACTGCCGGGCTCAACGTTTTAACGTGCTTTACGAAGCACCGCGGAATCTCTATATGTTAAGAAGGTCACCCATCCACAGACCGACCTCGGCAAGCGAAACCTTGAAGATCGACCCGTGGGGATGTTATTATTTAGGTACGAGCTCCTCACTAAGTCCCCACTAAAAGCATTACGACATTATTTCCCAGGATGGCCACAACATATTCTCGCACATTTCGAGCGAGGACTACAAGGAGATCCTGGGGTACATCAGGCACTGCATCCTGGCCACGGACCTGGCTGCCTTTTTCCCTAACCTGACGAAGATCACGGAACTTCATGAAAGCGGTACCAGTCAGTTCAATTGGGATCTACAGTGTCATACGTGAGTTGTTTTGAGAATACTTCCTGGTTAATAAATGATCAACAATATTGGGTAAAAAAAAAAAAACTGTTGATAGTTATTAAATGTTCCCCATACATACACTATGGCAACAAAAAAGAAAAGAAATAGTTTCAACATCATCATCATCATCTGCCTAGCCTTTTCCCAACTACTTATATTGGGGTCAACTTCCAGTCAAACCGGATTTAGCTTACAAGTATTTAACGAAAAGCGGCTGCCTACCAGACCTCCACAACCCATTAAATGGGTAACACGGTATTTTTTGGCAAGACTGGAGTCAGATTTACTGAAGTAACAAAAAATAAACAGCTATTATCACATTGATAAAATGTAAGAATCATCTTCGATTCAATTAAAAACCTTCTAGTTTTTAAGCCAGATAGAATTCTTGTAATTTATACCTGTACTGGAATGGAATTTAATGATCCTTTAATTCTTGTAAAGCTTGTGATAAAAAAAAAAAAACAATATAATTATTATGTTCAACCTGGAGCCCAATAGATTATGTAAACATTACACCATAATAACTTAAGTTTGGTCAAATTAAAGTGACGAGCGGTCAATCTACTCAATCTAGCTGGAATGACAGTTTCCAGCTAGAGTAGATGGACCACTCGTCTCATGCTCACTTGAACCATGTATTTACGGTTGTGCTGGCGCTGCCGGCAAAACCTCAAGCGGCGGAAATATAGTAACCTTATTGGTAATTATATTTTCGAGCCGTTTGGGGTTGAAACCCTCGGGCCGTGGGGCCCTTGTGCTTACAGTCTTTTCAAAGAAATTTCGAAACGGCTGGTTGACACTTCCCGTGATCCAAGAGCTAGCTTTTACTTTGGGCAGAGATTAAGCATTCAACGTGGCAATGCCGCCAGTCTCTTGGGCACATTACCAGCTGACAGCGTTGAGGATGAATGTTTTGATGCTATATTTTAGTTTAGTGTATTTGTTAGTTTTAGTTATTATATATAAAATGTACAGATAGATAATAAAATAAATACATTTTCTAGTTTTACGGTTTTCACAGGACAAAGTAGACTTTCGCTCGTCATTTTTTGGTCCCTGATATTGGTTTGTCTTTTTTAGCGAACTAGCCATGGCAATATCCATGACAGCTGCAGATCTATCAGCATCAGCCAAACCCTGGGATATCCAGATAAAGACTGTGAAGGTCATATTTGAAGAGTTCTATGACCAGGGAGACAAGGAAAGAGCTGCAGGCAGGGAACCGATCCCGATGATGGACAGGAATAAGCCTGATCAACAACCTTCTAGCCAGGTTTGGATTGTCTACTGAACACTTGAAAGAAAAAAAGAAATATCTATATTTGGGACTCGCAAAAGACACACAAAATCGTTAAATAAAGTAATACTAACAGTAATAAAAATAAGTTAAAAAAACTACGTCATGAATTGAGTTAATTTCTCCAAAACGTACCAAAAGTGGAAACTACCCGTACTCGTTAACTTGGCACCTGTGGGGTTAAACTAATATACCATTAAAAAAAGCTTATCAATACAAGAAGTGTTTCGTGTAATTTGTATACATCTCTACAAAAGACAAACACAACAAAGAGATGTTTAAAAAAACACATGTTTTGTGGTCAAAATCAGCTATAGTAGAATCCATTTAAAGAATTCACTAAATTACCAATCAACCTCTATAATTAATGTAATAAAAACTACACAGTTTTGTTCTGCCGTTTGTTTTTCTTTCTGTTAGAAAAAAAAAAACAAACGGAAAAACAAAACACAAACGGAGAAACAGTACGCTGCGAAAAAGAAGCCAGTCATGTTTGTTGAAACTGGATATTTCTTCTGCAAGTAAGATTCCGACTAAATAGTGCCTTCTTAGAAACAGCTCCAACGGTCTGTAAATAAACAATGAGTAAGGTACTAGGTTACCTTAGTGTTATATTCTTTTTATATGTGAGAATCAATAGTTATATTAGAAAGCGTTTGATTGCGTTTGTTTGTTTGGTTGAACGCGCTAATCTCGGGAACTGCTGGTTCATATTGAAAAATTATTTTGGGTTGAATAGCCCATTTATTGAGGAAGGTTTATTACGGGAAGGTTAACATTACGCTAAGATCAATAGGAGTGGAGCAAATTGCGCGGGTGTTCTACATACTTTAAAAACCACAGAGACAACAAATTTAGATGATAAAAATGTGAGTTTTACAAAAGGAGTGATACAAAAAGGAAAATAATATCTTTTTAAACGCGTGAAAAACAACCTTTGCAAAGACAACAGTTATAAAATATCAATATTGCACTCACAGACAGCCTCCCACATGCTACCCTTTGTTGAAAATAAATATCTCTCTCGCAATATACGGACAGAAACTAATGAATAAAGTGTTTTCGAGAGTATAATATTACGTCGGCAACCTTCTAAGAAGAGTTCATTTTATTTTAAAATTTTCCTTTCAAAGCAAGTAATTACGTCGGGACAAAGGGAGATGTTTTCTGGGTCTTTTAGTTTCAATCTAATAGAATAGGTATAACTCTAATAAGTCCTTTGATTACACAATAAAAAAAAAATATATATGGCAAAAATATTTTTCGAATAATTAAAGCATTTTATTTAAGTAATAAAAGGCATGACAGGAGTGGGTGCTTGTGACGTCACGTCTAAGCAAAAGTGTCCAAAAGCGTAATGCCACGCGAAGTTTTTCAGTGTATTATCTTCATTTTTGTTTAAGAGTCAAATGAAAAAGTACGTGTTCCATTTTTTACTGCCTGATCATAGCCATCTTCCCCTTATTATTTGCTCGTATCATAAAAAAGTCTCGGTCTGAAAGTAAATGAATATCTACCAACATAGACATACGCTCATTGTTATCTTAGATCGGCTTACAGCGCAATTTGGCACACGTCTGCGACTCCCATTTGTGAAGCTCCTTTGTCTTGCCATGATGAGGTGCTTGCTGCCCGCCTACAGACCAATCGATTTGGCCGTTTGATAAACTAGAGACATTCAGGAAGCAGTGCTCTATTGACATTTAAAGATGGTATGCAACAAACTGGCTATGGTATAATAGACTTATACCATATATTATTATCATCATCATTATATATTATATATAATTATTATTATTATATATTATTATTATCATTATTGTATTATTATCATCATCATCATCATATCAGCCTACCTATTTCTACTACTGAACGAAAGCCTCCACCAAAGAGCCGCTGGTGCGCTAACCACCCCAGTCTGCGTCCATCCGCAGCCAGTCACCTTGTAAATAATCGATCCATCGCGTGCTGCAGGGCATACCACACTTCGTTTGCCCATACGCGGTCTCCAATCTAACACAGGTCTGCTCCATCGACTGTCTGTCCATCTGTAGACATGGCTGGCCCACTTCCACCTCAGCATGCTGATTCTACGCGCTATGTCGGTGATTTTAGTTCTCTGGCGAATTACTTTGTTGCGAATGCTATCCCCATTTTTTCATTCTATTGCATGCTGAGCAACCTCGAATTTGTGGATCAGGCCTATGGTGAGTGTCCACGTTTCGACTCCGTAAGTCATTACGGGTAGGACGCACTGGGCATGGACCCTGGTCTTAGAGATTGTGGGATCGACGATTAATGGAATTATAAATGTGCATTAACGGTCGTCGACACACCATACATTTATTTACTTTCTTATTATCAAAAACAGAAATAAAGACATTAAGCTGTCCTGATTCGACTTCTGTTGTGATCCTTTACGTATTCTAGTAATGAAAAGACCTATTAGGGATGGATCAATGCTCTTTATTGGATATTCATCTGCCAGCCTTTTCCCAACTATATTGGGGTCGGCTTCCAGTCAAACCGGATTTAGCCGAATACCAGTATTTTACGTGGAGCGGCTGCTTACCAGATCTCCACAACCCATTAACTGGGTAACACGGTAGATACTTCATGGCAAGACTGGAGTCAGATTTACTGGCTTCTGACTATCCGTAACGACTGCCAAAGATCTACAAATGACAGCCGGGATGACCAACGGCTTAACGTGCTTTCCGAGGCACGGAGGAAACTCGGTATGTAAAGATGGCCACCCATCCACAGACTAACCTTGGCAAGCGTTGCTTAACCTTGTAGATCGACCCATGCGGCTGTTATTTTCTAGCCACGAGCTAATACTCTTTATTGGATATTTCTTGGCGCTAAACAAAGTTCGGTGGCGATCATCTTGAATCCATCCTAAACGAATATTTCAGTTAAATAAAATATGAGCGTGATCAGTGTTGTGAACGCCAGACAATATACTTAAAAAATAAGTAGAAATATATATCTTCTTCTCATCGTGTGGGCAGTAAGATCTAACGACCTCCACATACCCTAGTGTCAAAGTTTCTAAACCGCCTCAAGGGCCTCTGACATGGTTTTTCTGACGACCGCCATTTGGCGGCCGGACCACCGGCTTATACGTGCCTTCCGAAGCATGGAATCATCTTTTTATCCGACAATCAGGTGATTCAAGCCTGCAATATCCTAGCCAAACTGGAAAAAACTTAATAAAGTGTGCTCTTCCCGTGGGAATCAATCCCACGACCACCGGGTCACAAGAGAAATGCTGTAACCGATCGCGAAGGCAGAAATGTCTTTCTATAGAATTAGAGGTGTTAAATACATACAATATTCTTGCGTTGGTCAAATAACAGGTTTAAAAAGACCTATTTGGCGCAGTCGCGGTACACACAATGCTATTGTTTTAAAATTATGATTCCTTTTATTTGCACCTACATTGTGTGTTTGTGTGTGCCAAATAAACTGGTTTTGTTTCTTTTATCAAGTGATAAATGTTTTTATTCGTGTTAGGTATTAATTTTTGTTTCCTTTATAGGTTGGTTTCTTGAGCCAAATATGTGTACCGTGTTACGGCATGCTGAACCGAATTCTGCCAACCACTAGACCTATGTACGCCATGGCTTTGAAAAACCTAAATAGATGGAATGCTAGGGCTGAGAAGATCGAACAAAAACTTACCCATCCTGATATTGAAATTGAGGTCAACACAGATGAAGATTCAGAGGCTACTGGTGCCATGGACGAATTAGAAGACCAAGCGCCTAAGCTTAAGATAAGTGAAGAACCAGCTCTGGTTGAGGACGTGGTGCACGAGGCACTTTCTTGGGAAGAAGAAGTTGAAGTGATAGAGATAGCAGATTCTCTACGGTCTGCGGAGGTGGCTCGCAGTGGGATCTGGAAGAATATCGAGGGAGAGAAGTGGATCGCTGGGAAATGGAATCCAGAATAATTAAAAAAGAAAGCATGAAGTCTATACGTAGATAGTTGTGCGTACAAGATGGTTTGTATTTGAGTGTTGTTCTTCAAATGTAATGTTCTAAATCTAGAGCAAATTTGCTATTTTTTGTGTAATTGTTCTTGTGATAATTTTCAAGAAATGTTCGTAGCTTCAACTTTACGACGTTTAGTTTCCAACGTAATGGGTACTAAGCTGTATTTTCTTTTAATTTATTATTTTTTAAGATAAAAAGTTTACATCAGTAATTCTTGCTCGTAGAGTTGAAAATTTCCAAAACAAACCAAACATAATCGACTACTCGACACAATTTAGTCCCCGGGTTATGTTACTGGGATCAAAATCGTTGCAAATTAGCTTTAGAACATCCTATTTGAATTCAAACATACAACTACCGGTCACCCTGTATAATTATTATGTTACCGAATAATTGCAAACACTGTCTTTTTATACAAAACAAGCTATAAAATTAGTTCAAGCAACGTTATGGCCAATTATTTTAAGGATGGGATATCACCAAATGATTCCTCCTGCTCTGGGTGAAGCAGAAGGGAGTGTCAGACTTTTACTGACTAAAACCCATCCGTGTTCCTCCTAATGCCCTTTGCGTTCCAGGACCGTGGTGAATCTTTCGAACCAATTCCGCAACATGGCCTATTATACTACAACTATTATTAAATGGGAAAGTTTGTATGGATGAATGTAAAAAAATGCACAAAATCATTTTATCCCGTGAGTATGTTCCCTTGGGATAATTTACGACGTTCAATTCGTTAGCAGAAGCTCGTTGTTGTAATAAATGTATCGTTCGCGTTTTTATCACCAAAGATAATTTAATTTGCATATATCCGGTGCAATTAAAATTAATGTATTTTAAATGTAACGTTACGATCTGGAAAGGAGTCATTGTGATAATAAAAGTAGTTATAAGTAGCTTATTTCATTAAAGAACGAATGATTTATTTATTGACGATCTTTCCTTCACTTACAACAGCACAGAATTTTAAAAACAAATTAGCTACAATAAAATCGAAAAAAAAAAAAAACAAAAGGACATTAGAGCAACCAACTTTTTAACTGTTGAAAGTGAAAAAAGAAATAAAAATGAAACTCTACAACAAAATTTGATGCGAGTTTGGTAAAAATTTTCGCGATACGACCTGTAATAGGCTAGTTTCCACCATCAATTAATTGCAAATCTATTTACGCCATCAATTACAGTTGAAATTTTTGAAAAATAATGGACACGTATTTTTTGCTTTTGTAAATCAATGAATATAGAAAAATATAAAACGCATCAAAACTCGGGAGAGGGGGCTGGTGACGTCACTATCACTATCTGACGGCCTAATTCGTTTATTTCAGTAAAATACCCTATTATCAGAACACAAATATGGTGATCAATGACCCCTTTCGAGCTTTGAGTTAAGTGCATGATAGATTAATTAGTAATTATAGTTGAGTATTTTATTATATTTTAAATTAGTTATAATCCTGATAGTTTTTAAGATGTAGACCATCTCATAAAGTAACGCTCTGTAATCCGGTTTCAATGTTTTATTGTAAGACGTATCACAGATATAAGGCTGGCTGGATACGCACGATTTCCTGATTAGGTTACATCGTCAACATATCAATCGAAAGACGTCCATTGCTGGACATAGGCCTCTCCTATAAGCGTCGCCAGGTAGAATAAGTTATCTGATAAAAAAACAGATTCGGAGACCTTGCCTTAGAAATAAAATGTGCAAATAGGCGCGCACGTTGGTTTATTTTCCGAATGGGAAAAAATCTGACGTTCCATTATATATGACTTATGACCTTGTGCATACAAATTCGATATGATTGAAAAAGTACAATGAACATTTTCGTTGCTATCGTACTTACGCATCCTAAAATGACCTATTGAAAAAGTGTAATCTACAAAGTTTGAAGTCTAGGCGAATTATGATGAAAACGATGTTCCTGTTTGATCTGTGTAATACTTATGATTGTATTGAAATTCGCAACAAAATTAGCTTTGTTGTACCCAGAAAAACGATTTGACGTGGGGTGCGCGCAAGACCTTTACCTGTACAAACGCAGGTTTGCGAGCACCCCTACGCCGCTTCACCAATCAATATTTGAAGACATTGACTTCTTTTCTGTCTCTGCTTCAAAGTTTAGAAGTCTTGTCCACAAAATTATTTCAGAATACAATAGTTAGTTTAATGTTTACCTTATTTTCTCTCTCTCCTTATTTGTCTGTTGTTTGCATGCCTGTTGTTTAATAGCTCACTACTAACTAGGTATTTTTGTGTTTTAACAGCTTAAAATAGCGCACTTTTAATATGTTGTGGAAAATGTCGTAGGTTATACATTTGTTATTCTGATATATTTATAACTAAGCATAGGATTTTTAATGTATAATTATTTATTTTCCCGAACAAAAAAAAAATACAAACGAAGCTAACTACTCTCCTCTACGTGCCACTTCGCTGCCACTGTTATTAATTTTTTTTTTAATAAATATTATACATATTTTTAGAAAGTAACAAAACCAAATTATTTTCGTTTGTATTGCAAAGCAGTAGATATTTTTTAGTCTTTTGCTAAAAAAATAGGAGTAAAACGGTTTCATAATAACGATTTGGAGGTAATTTGATGTTTTTTTTTTGTTATTATGTGATACCGATACATCAATTCTGGCTAACGACCCATATCATGTAGATTACTAGGTACCTATTTTTTTCAGATGTTATTTCTTATGCCGACGAAAATCTGCTTCATTTGCACGCTATTTTGAAGCTTTTTCGAGAGAGCGGCGCTCTCACCTCAAAATCACCAAATCGTCTCCAAATCGTGTAGATTTAACTCCTTCATTATTTAACAAAAGACTAAAAAAGATATCTACTGCTGTGCAATAAAAACGAAAATAACTTAGTTTTGTTACTTTTTAAAATATGTATTTGTTTTACTATAAAAAATTAAAAACACGGGTAGCGGAGTGGCACGTAGAGGAGAGTAGTTAGCTCCGTTTGTATGTACAAGGTCATTTTCAAATATAGCCTTAAAAACAAGGCTTGCATTCGCATCTGAAGGAAGAAAAACCGAAGGTCTGCGAAACCGTACGTATGCGGCCACCCTTAACTGAGTCGGGGTCGACGTTTCCAGAAAAGGAAAGAGAAAGAGGACCTTGGCACAGCGCTTTTTTACGCGCCGACGACGCGCGCTTTCTTGTTGTAAGACGCAGATAGTAAAGCTAGAATAAGAATAAGAATTATTTATTCCGTAACTGTGTACAATAAGATCTTATAACATAGCATAACAATTTTGGGATCAACAGTCTACCCAAGTCGGATATGCAATAACCAACAAGGAAAGCAGATACAAACTGGTCCCGCGTACGCAACGTATGCAACGCATTATGATATTTGGGCTCTTGATTTCAATAGATAACAACGCAACATACGATACCATACAAAATCGTTACATACGTTGCGTACGTAGGACCAGTGTGTTTCTCGCTTAATGCTTTTTGTTGGTCATCTACAGCACTGTGAGCGCGGTTTCTAAAAAAGCGTGCCGACGACGCTTTTTTAGAAACGCGCGCGCTCACTGTGCGTTAAAAATACGTCGTGTGCGTGGATGGTCGACGACTCTTAAGCCAACTATGACCTCCAAATGATGTTTTTATCAGCTCAAAGATTCAAATAAATTAAATAAGTACCATTACTTTTTTATTTCACTAAAAGTAACCGAAGTATTTAGATATGTAATGTTGCAAAGTTCTATTCTGACTTATCCGTCTGTAGTATTTACTCGTGTTTTAAAGATTGAAAACTTTTAATAGAGAACATTGGTTACTTTTAGGCAAGCGTGCTTCATCTTTGACCACATGATCGCTTGTAGGAGTGAGATAGTGGTCAAACGCGTAAAAAAACACACAACGCGTTATAGACACAACCATTAAGGCACCTTAATGGCCACAACCATTGAGGCATCTTAATGGCTACAAACATTGAGGCAATTGATGGCCACAACCATTGAGGCACCTTAGTGGCCACAACCATTGAGGCACCTTAATGGCCACAACCATTGAGGCACCTTAATGGCCACAACCATTGAGGCATCTTATCGGCCTTAGCCATTGAGGCACCTTAATGAGCACAAACATTGAGGCACCTTAATGGCCACAACCATTGAGGCATCTTATCGGCCTCAGCCATAGAGGCACCTTAATAGCTACAAAAATTAAGGCACTTTAATGGCCACAACCATTGAGGCACCTTATCGGCCTTAGCCATTGAGGCACCTTAATGAGCACAAACATTGAGGCACCTTAATGGCCACAACCATTGAGGCATCTTATCGGCCTCAGCCATAGAGGCACCTTAATAGCTACAAAAATTAAGGCACTTTAATGGCCACAACCATTGAGGCACCTTATCGGCCTCAGCCATAGAGGCACCTTAATAGCTACAAAAATTAAGGCACTTTAACGGCCACAAACATTGAGGCACCATAATGGCTACAAAAATTAAGGAAATTTAATGGCCACAACCATTGAGGCACCTTAATGGCCACAACCATTGAGGCATCCTATCGGCCTCAGCCATTGAGGCACCTTAATGGCCACAAACATTGAGGCACCTTAGTGGCCACAACCATTGAGGCACCTTAATGGCCACAACCATTGAGGCAATTAATGGCCACAAACATTGAGGCACCATAATGGCTACAACCATTGAGGCACCTTAATGGCCACAAACATTGAGGCACCTTAATGGCCACAACCATTGAGGCATCTTATCTTCCTCAGCCATTGAGGCACCTTAATGGGCACAAACATTTAGGCACCATAATGGCTACAAACATTAAGGCACTTTAATGGCCACAAACATTGAGGCACCTTAATGGCCACAACCATTGAGGCATCTTATCTTCCTCAGCCATTGAGGCACCTTAATGGGCACAAACATTTAGGCACCTTAATGGCCACAACCATTGAGGCAATTAATGGCCACAAACATTGAGGCACCATAATGGCTACAACCATTGAGGCACCTTAATGGCCACAAACATTGAGGCACCTTAATGCCTACAAACATTAAGGCACCTTAATGGCCACAAACATTGAGGTACCTTAATGGCCACAACCATTGAGGCATCTTATCGGCCTCAGCCATTGAGGCACCTTAATGGCCACAACCATTGAGGCAATTAATGGCCACAAACATTGAGGCACCATAATGGCTACAACCATTGAGGCACCTTAATGGCCACACACATTGAGGCACCTTAATGCCTACAAACATTAAGGCACCTTAATGGCCACAAACATTGAGACACTTAATGGCCACAAACATTGAGGCACCTTAATGGCTACAACCATTGAGGCACCTTAATGGCCACAAACATTGAGGCACCTTAATGGCCACAACCATTGAGGCATCTTATCTTCCTCAGCCATTGAGGCACCTTAATGGGCACAAACATTTAGGCACCTTAATGGCCACAACCATTGAGGCAATTAATGGCCACAAACATTGAGGCACCATAATGGCTACAACCATTGAGGCACCTTAATGGCCACAAACATTGAGGCACCTTAATGCCTACAAACATTAAGGCACCTTAATGGCCACAAACATTGAGGTACCTTAATGGCCACAACCATTGAGGCATCTTATCGGCCTCAGCCATTGAGGCACCTTAATGGCCACAACCATTGAGGCAATTAATGGCCACAAACATTGAGGCACCATAATGGCTACAACCATTGAGGCACCTTAATGGCCACACACATTGAGGCACCTTAATGCCTACAAACATTAAGGCACCTTAATGGCCACAAACATTGAGACACTTAATGGCCACAAACATTGAGGCACCTTAATGGCTACAACCATTGAGGCACCTTAATGGCCACAAACATTGAGGCACCTTAATGCCTACAAACATTAAGGCACCTTAATGGCCACAAACATTGAGGCACCTTATCTTCCTCAGCCATTGAGGCACCTTAATGGGCACAAACATTTAGGCACCTTAATGGCCACAACCATTGAGGCATCTTATCGGCCTCAGCCAATGAGGCACCTTAATGGGCACAAACATTGAGGCACCTTAATGGCCACAACCATTGAGCCATTTTATCGGCCTCAGCCATTGAGGCACCTTAATGGCCACAAACATTGAGGCACTTTAATGGCCACAACCATTGAGGCATCTTATCTTCCTCAGCCATTGAGGCACCTTAATGGGCACAAACATTTAGGCACCTTAATGGCCACAACCATTGAGGCATCTTATCGGCCTCAGCCAATGAGGCACCTTAATGGGCACAAACATTGAGGCACCTTAATGGCCACAACCATTGAGCCATTTTATCGGCCTCAGCCATTGAGGCACCTTAATGGCCACAAACATTGAGGCACTTTAATGGCCACAACCATTGAGGCACCTCAATGGCCACAACCATTGAGGCACTTTAACGGCCACCAATAGCCAATGAAAATCCGTTCACATGCAAGCATTAGGGCCAGGGAGTAACACAAAATATTCAGGGGTAAAATAACATAAACTGTATTTTTTTTTATCTTTTCATTTAGTATAACGTCAGTTTTGACTTATTGCAATAAATCCCTAAAATGTAATTAATTTTATAGCTCTCCCTTCAAATGCCACAATTTGTATACAAAATGCAAAAAAATATTTGAGCAACGCGTGATGAAGTGATTCCAGATTATTGCTCACGAGTGTATATTTTGGAAGTACTCCCGTATGTAATTAATGGTTTTACCACTGTTTTTTGTGCTAGCGGTGTTAACTTTTAAATGCTGCACCCGTAATTGTATCCTATTTAAATAATAAGCTGCTTATGTACTGGTGTTAACAAATTGTTAGTTAACCTGAATAAAATAAATAAAATAAGTATCTGTGCCGCATTTGGTCTAATGTCTTTTCCAATTTTCAGAGCAACTTCACTTCAACATTCTTGCCTTATGAATCTTATTCAAACTATCACGATCATTAAAAAGCATTTAAAGAAAAATTTAGATATACAAGTCAGTAAATTGTACTAATTTCAATCGGTTGTAGAAAAGAAATACATTTTGGTACTTCATTACGTAACTAGATGGCGCTAGTAGGTAGCACGTCGTTCAAAAGTGCCGTTTAATGGCCTAATTGAAATAAACGTTTTTGACTTTTGACATGCATCTTTCAATTGCATGGACTGCCATAAAGAAAGGAATTACCCTCAGATTATATAATCCTCCTTCAGTTTCCGTAGTCGGGTGAAAATAAAACTCGCAACATACAATCTTTTCTTTACTTCAAATAATTTAATTCATTTTTAGAAAGTGGATGAATACTGTTTATAAATTATTTTATGTAATTTAGTCTTTTACCTCGAAAATGCTTTTGTAGGATAATGTGATATTAAGTAGGTATATAATTTATTAGTCGATGGAGCAGACATGTGTTAAGAGTGGAGACCGCGTATGCAAACGTAGTGTAGGACGCCCTGCGGCACGATAGATCGATGATTTGAAGAAGAAGGTGGCTGGCAGCGGGTGGATGCGGTCTGCTCAAGACTGGGATGGTTGGCGGTCTTCAGCTTATGTTCAGCAGTGGACGGCAATTAGCTGATATGATGAAATTATTCTATACATAAATAAGTTACAGTGAGTTTTAGGTACCATACTTATATCAGTGCGATGGACGACTTTTCAAACACTTTTCGAACTAACGTGATTAACACATTTTACTGTGGACATCCTGAAGTTAGCTTTCAGTTCCAAAAATAATAGTTTTATTTAATCTATGCTAAAGAAACTCCTCCTTTGACGATGTCTTGACCCTTGATGTCGTAGAATGATAGGAAGAAGCTGAAACAAATAATTTGATTAATACTCATTTATAAGGAAAGACAAAATCAACAGCTAAATATAAAATATTTTTAACTACTAAGTACCTACTACCTATTTTTTTGGGAATTGCTTCATTATGCGTACAACTACGAGAGGAAATTTTCTGCAAAAAATTGTGTTTCCTGATAACAGAGGCTGCTTTCGGGCGGAGGAAGTCCTTTTCTCATAAAAAAAGGGACGACACAGTACATTAAAAACACGCGTGACGTCACGTCACTGGTAAAATTTGTACCATCGTAGTGACGTCACCCGTATTTTGACTACAGAACAGTCTGTGGTATTAACGCACTGTATCGTTTTCATTTTTAGTTTGTTGTTTACGTAGATAGGTGCTTTCATCACCGCGTTCTAAAGTACGCGACTCTAGAACTTTTCGGCTTCAGAGGGCCTAGTACGAATATTTTGAAGTATAGTAAGGTTTACGTAAGTGAATTTTGAACATGAATAACTACAACCCCATAGCATATTAGTTTAATTTTATGGGATATACACAATTTATACCATTCAAAAATATGAATACAGTATTTAATTCAAATAAATATTATATGCGAAACAAGTATTGTTGGTTAGGTAAGATTTTACGTTACGTATTACTATACGTCAAAAATATTTGCGCTAGGCCCTTAGTATGTTCGCTGAAAAGTTAACACGGTCCACTTGACGCTCCACTCTACCTAAACACAGCTTTATGTTTCGTTTGTATTCCATTGGAATGCGAATCAAATTTTCAACTGAGTAATTCCAAAATATGAGCTAGCTTATTTAATAAGAATACCTTTGAAATGTTCACCTAATCAAACGCAGTGTATTACTAGTAGTATGGGTTCTGAATGTCATATAAAATACCCGTAGGTATGAATGTTGATGTTTTTTTGGTTTGGTCGGTTTAATGTCGTATCGTTACTATATAAGTACCTATATGTCGCAGTCAACTAGCATAATCAGACGTAAATTTTCGCTAAGGGATGTGTTTGTGATCCAATAGAATCGCTTATAATGCGCGCGGAACTAGTTGGCCGCGCCTTAGGTATGTGAGCGGTGGGACGGAGAGGCGGGGGGCGCTTGCTGTCATTACTCAGTGCGGCGCCGTACTTCGCGACGGCAACACGCTTTGAAAGTTCAGGCTAGTTTAGACAAAACGCACATGAGATTGCAATAGCGAGATGAGTCCGCCGATAAAAAGACTAAGGAAATAATATTTAAAGTGATAAGTTTTTTAAAAAAAGGAAAGCCGATTTCAATAGTTTTGAATTTAGAAAATAAAACTGATGCAAATGTATATAAATTAGTAGCAGAAGCAACAGGGATATCAAAATGAAGTGTAATGAGAGTGATTGTTAAAAGTAAATCTTCGTTGCAAAATACAGGGGAAGCAAAATTTAAATCTCCGCGGAGACCAAAAGAAATAAAAAAGAAAATACAAGTTGATGATTTTGATTTAGATATATAAGAAGAAAAATATATCAGTTTTATACGGTAGAGAAAAAATTCCAAGTCCACGAAAACTAAATGCTGTGATAAAAGAGGATAATATTATAGAATGCGGATTAACTTTTTTAAGATACTCGTAACTTTTGCACAAACTGGGATATTAATTAAAAAAATGTTAATTGAAGTGATCCCTTTTATTTTATTTTTGTAGGATCTCCAACAAAGAATACACCTTATATGATATATTATAAAGAACAAGAAAAAAAATTGCTAACTGACAAACAAAAACAAAGCAAAGCAACAAAACACTACTAGTTCAACTCTTACATAACATTCAACTGTGTACGGATCAGTGACTTATATTTACCCAGAATAATAGAAAAGACGTCTATGTCTTCTGATGTACATGCTAAGGCAGAGAGACCAAACATTGTTGAATGGCGAGTGAAATATTTGAGGGCCATAAAAAAGTTCAGAGAAAACAAACGATATAATTATATTCTTTTTTTACGAAACTTACGTTAACCTAAGTTACAATGGGCAAAAATGTTGGCAATCTTTGTCGGAGCCTGGAATTTATACAGCTATAGGCAAAAGAAGGTGTTTAAAAATAGTTCACGATGATAGCCGGAACGGGTTAGTTGACGATGCTTTGCAAATTTTTAAATCAGTTTCAAAAACAGGGGACTATCATGGAGACACAAATTTTTACAACTGGGTTGATCGAAAATTAATACCTTAACTTCCACCTAACTCAGTCATAGTTATGGATAATGCTGCCTATCATTGTGTGCAAGTTGAGAAGAAACCGACTATGTCCAGTTTGAAAATGAATATGCAGAACTGGTTTCAAAATCATAGCGTGCCATTTTCTCCCACGATGATCAAAGCCTTGAGGTTGATTAATAACCCAATCAGAAAAAATATACACTGTTGATGAAGTTTTGAAAGCTGCAGGTTATTCTGTTCTAAGACTACCTCCATATTATCCAGACCTCAACCCGATTGAGCTCGTGTGTGCAAATATGAAAAATTGCCTGGCCAGAGATCACATTAATGCTACATAGGACGAGAAAATTTGCAATATGCAAGCAATTCTATTGGTTCTTCCCAGACATCCCTCGCTACATCCACGCAAAATTCTGCTAGAAACGCAGCCAAAGGAGGCGGTACATTTTTGACTTTTTAAACAATCGTTAGGGCTCATTAAATGACACTTTACCTGGTTACAAGACGTGTCAAGAGTACGATACTTACTTATTTGGTGCGACCCCAAGTTCCTTTTCAATAAAAGAAGTGACTTCAGTACCGATGACCTTGTTTTCTTCCAATCCTAGGTGTCCTATGGATTCAAGAGTTGCCACGGCACAGGGAACCGTTGAATTACCGCCGAATGAAATCGCGCAGTCGCCTGACACCACGCAGAGAAATTTCTGAAAATGTAAAACATTTGAATAACTGTGTATGTAGGTAGTATAGTGTTTGTAGGTAGGTCTGAATATAAATAACAATTTAGTTTTATTACCGCATGAACTAGATCCTATAATAAAAAGAAGTAGCGTTACACGATCAATGGCAATTTTAATAATTTTATAATTCAATATTAATTGAAGTCTTGAGAGTATTATTGTGAAAAGTATTTTTTCGAAGTGGTCCCATAACATTATGGTGAATATCCGATGAAGAATTTCGGATAGGCAACGGAACTCTTCAATAAATGATAGCAAATGGACCGGGATTGCTACACCGCTATTGTTTACACCGTTTCATTACATACTATCGCACTGGTACGTTGTAAAGGGATACGTAGATGTGAATGTATATTCAGTTCTGGAGAATCAACACTAAAGATTTTTTTATAAAAATACAACCGGCTCCCAAATAAAAACACTGCAAGGCATAAAATAACTTTAATGTCGGAAGTCGGTGTCAAAAAACGGAGAAACAAAACCAAAAACACCGACTTCCAAAATTAAAGTTATTTTATTCTTTGTGGTGTTTTTATTTGGAAATCGGTTGTGTTTTTTTGTAAGTAGTTTAACGTGGAGAACACCGGTAACGCATCAAAAACTATATCAGCTGGTATATTCTGCTGACCACTTCTCTCGTAAGTTATAGTAAATACGTCGAATGTCGAAACATAAGGAGAGTTTATTTTATGAATAAGCCTGTTTATTTTCAGAACCAAGAATAACAAGAAAGAGCTTCTCGTATAAAAATAAATCATGATATAGTAGGTAATATTATGTTTACTCACACTTTCCGGCTTCCTCACGACCCTCGCCAGTAGTGGAAGTATTTTATTAACAAAATCATTAGGAATTTGTGAGCGAGGTAAATTGGTGAAAATCTTTAAACAAGGCATTTTGAGACAAGTTGCTGGGTTGCTAGTAAAGAGGTTACTGATACCAATACTCCGAATGATAAGCGTCATTATTGTTATCAATGTTATTTCAAGTGCGTGGTTTATCAGCTATATGATATTCTTGTTCTTTTTAGGGATCGGCAGCTGTTGTTGTTTAATTTTTATCAAAATCAAATAGTAGGTAAATATTATAATTATATCATCTCTACCTGTTGTGTTAGGTACTACCTTGAGAGTATCATTCCATTCCAAGAATTCCATTCCAAATCTTTTTGTCTGTCACTGATTTGATATGAGCATGACACGACCTTTACCTCCGACGAGTATCAAAATCCGAAACTTTTAATTCTTTTCAGGGAGTAAAATACTTGCAGCCCCAGAAATATGAGCAGTTGATAATAAGTCACCATGTGCATAATGAAGCCACGTCAGCAATGAGAACTTGTTTTCTGCTATAGGTAATAGCTTTTTTTCTGATACTGGGACATCATTTAAACTTGCTGCTATTGAATATCTCAGTTAGCGCTCTGCATGCGGTTTCCAGCGACTGGGATCGTAATTAAATGGAACCATGATCCCAGTTGCCAGAAGAAAATTTAATAAAAATAATTAAATGGATCCGGTCGCCGTAAACCTCCTCTGGGCAATACTCGTTGAAAATGTTGCCTTGCATTGTATTTGCTAGGTACATATTAACTCAGCAGCAGCTGGCAACCCACGAGGACCATTCTACCCCAAATTCGTGCTAGCTCCCCTAGAGTTCATGTATAACATGACTGATTATGTCGCTCATTTGGAAAGTTTCACTCATTAAAACATCTGGAACATTCATTTGCATAATAGTTTACCTTTGGTTAGTAAAAGTTTGCTAGGATACCTTTTCTGATGTCGTTTAACTAAAATGTTATCCGACAACATCTGGTTGATTTTGAACTTTTTAAAATATCTATCGCTAGAGAGGAGCTCATGGCTAGATAATAAAAGCCGCACGGGTCGATCTTCAAGGGTAAGCAACGCATGCCAAGGTTGGTCTGTGGATGGGTGACCATCTTAACATACTGAGTTTCCTCCGTGTCTCGGAAAGAACGTTAAGCCGTTGGTCCCGGCTGTCATTTGTAGATCTTTGGCGGTCGTTACGGATAGTCAGAAGCCAGTAAATCTGACTCCAGTCTTGCCATGAAGTACCGTGTTACCCAGTTAATGGGTTGTGGAGGTCTGGTAGGCAGCCGCTCCTCGTAAAATACTGGTATTCAGCTGAATCCGGTTTGACTGGAAGCCGACCCCAATATAGTTGGGAAAAGGCTAGGCAGATGATGAGTGTTTGCAAATTTTCAAAGCTATATACACCATGGCAGTTTTGCACGGTTGCAACAAGCATGCGAGTAGTTAACAGATAAGAAAACCAACATTTCATTCAACCGCTGAAAATAAATGATTGAAGATGAATGAAATGATTTAAGATCCATGTAAGAAAAGAGTCCCCAACATATTGAAATATCATTGTTCATCGTTGACTGCCTTTTACGTGTCATGTCATGCAGTTTATGTAACCACACAGAAATTGCATGTCACAAACAAACTCAGAAGTAATCTCCGATCCATTTTAGCCTACCTATCTAGTGCTTACATAGTGCGCATCGTTCACGAAAGCGGATTGTGTCCCATATCAAAGGTAATTCTATATTGCTGTTCCAGAGATCCTTTTGTCTCGTACCAAAGCTTATTTTCTTGAAGATAGGCCTGACAGGTACATCATTTTGAAATGTTTTGTCTCTACCTAATGGAAGTGTCCGATGTGTGAATAAGTAGTGTCCCTTCAAGCCCGCACTTAAATAAGGTACTAGTGATGTGAAATCTTGACTTTCGCAAGCCTTTATTTGAACTAGCTAAGTTAGAAAAGTGGAAAATTAGATTCGTGCTACAATATTAGCTTCTGCTAAAACTAATTTCCATCCCCTCTCGACTTAGAATCTGAGCTCCAAATTAATATACGGCCTTGAAATCCACAGCAACTTGTATTTTATACTTTTTCTCTTTGAAGTAAAATCACAACAGAATTCTCCTATTGAATCATAATAATTAATCCCAACAGTAATCTGTGTTTGATCTGCAAGCGTCCCATTATACCGTGCTCTTTTATCCGATGCACCCCAAAACCCTGTCCATAAACAAAATAGATATGTCCACTCGCTCCCCTAGGTCCACCATTTTGTTCAAACAATATCCGTGACGATATTGAAACACTCGTCCGCGTACAAAGGGCCGTGCGCAAAAAAAAATAACGACATATATTAATCTAGATGCTACTCGTAGTATCACGCCGCCGGGTTTAATAAATGGAATCTAGTGCTTTGACAGGTAAAACTTCAATCATGAACCCCCATTCGACGCGTGCAGGCTCAATTAATTCCCCCCAAGGTCCAAATGCATACCCTCGCCTAGCAACGCCCTCAAACCAGGCCGCCGCGGCGCAAACTCTTCGCGACTCACCTGGACTCTCATTGTGCGGACCCCAATTAGGGCAACTCTCGATATCGATATAATTGACGTAGTATTTTGTTCGCTTGTGTGAGATCATAATGTAACCCTCACTTGGGTTACATTATGATCTCACATAAATGTCATGGGGATGGTATATTTTCGCTAATTGGAACTAATTAATTGGCCTGCAGGGGTAACAAAGATTTGTAATTTGATATTGTTTTGCTAATTTGAACAGTTTTGTGTTGCTCGGTGACCGTGACGTCATAAGTTCGTATATTCAGTGTAATTTTATTAATATGTTTTGTGGGTACCTAGACTTTAAAAATATATAGCAGTAATGAGATTACTTTTTTTTTAGTTAATTTTTTTTTTAGTGTTCATTTGATCAATGATCTTTTTTTTAGTGATCATCAAATGACTCCTTCCGCTCTAAGCGGAAAAGAAGGGAGTGCTAGACTCTTGACTATTGACTAAAACCGCTCCGTGTTCCTCCTCTCTTTGCGTTTCAGGGCCGCGGTGACTTGTTCAAACTAATTCCGCAATGTCTAACTCCTTCTTCTTCTTGCCTCTTCGAGTGTCGTTGCTAAATAAAAGACAGTAATTCGCTGCTAGATCAAAGTGAAAACTTATCTGAAGTGAAATGGAAGTATACTGTCATTCCACCTAGATTAGTTGAATTGGCAGCACTCTTAATTTGCTCTTTACAGCTCTCTACCTAAGTTATCTTAAAAACTTGTGTCTCTAAGGATCGGCTCATACCGAGACACCTCTTCTTACAGTAAGCACGACGCATAATGACACCTTGAGGCTCATCGGAAACAGTGGCGCGTCGAGCGATATAACTGGCCTCACCAAGCAATGCCCAAAGATGCATGGCTGTGTTGCTCTGCGTCTTGATGCCCCTCGAGGCGCGAGGCTTGCGTCTTGAATGCGTATATGTGAATTCTCTCACCAAATTATAATACTTTTTTGAGTGCCTAGTGAATAAAGTTCTATATCACATAGGTATAAGTCAATACTCAAGCAGTTACTAAGATTTTTTTTTTATTTTTCACGGTGAGGTGTTTATGCCGGCCGAAGTAGAAATGTTTTGTATGACGAAGCACTAGTGATATCATAGATTGGCAGTGGTATGATTGAGGCTGAAAAAACTGGTTTTAGTAAGAACGCGTTTATTCTAATCAATACTAGTTTATACTGGATGCCTTGGTTACAATGATATCTTGAATGATTTATCTACAACGATAAGCAATAAAATTGAAAATCATAATATTTCCGCCAAGCCCACGATGATTGGAAAATAGGTGCGTTTCGTAATAATGACGGTTAAATTATGAAGAGTTATTTAACCCGTGCAAGTCAGTCTTAATATGAATGAGGTGGTACGTAATCAATTTTTGATAGTGCAAAAATTTTAAGGTACCTACTGAGCACTGGGCAGTCCAAATCGGTATCAATCGGTTTTTTTTATATTTATTCTAGGGGTTGGCTTCCAGTAAACTGGTTTTCTTTTTTTTAAAGATACCGCTGGTTCTTAACTAGTGGTCCGCGGACCACTGGTGGTCCCTGGTGGCACCCGAAGTGGTCCGCGAAGTTATTGATTATGTAAAAAATTGGATGTATGTGCATTTGGCTTTGAGCAGCACTGAATTAAACATTTAGAAATTAATAAAGAGTATGCGGTCACAAAAAAGCTGTAAAATAATATCTTTTAGGCCAGTCATACAAGACATTTTAGGTCGTAGTATTTTGAACAATCCTGATTATTTTGGTATTACGCGTTAGGTCGCAGAATATGGAAACATCCTGATTTTTGGGTGGTTGTTAAAATAGATACCAGTAGTGTCCTCCCAATTTTTCAACCTCGAAAGACCTGACTAACTGCGTAGTGCTCAAAAAATATCTTAATTTTCGTTCATTTTTAAGAGTTAAGCTTAAATCTCCTAAACGGTGCGTTCTACGGAGAAAGACAATCCGGATACTTTTAAAGTAGACAAAATTTTCTACAATTTGACTGCTATGGTTACTCTGTAGATTTTATAGGTGTTTACATAACATAGCTAGTTTTTTAAAAAGTTCGGAATTGGAGTTTTAGTTTTAAAGTCGAAGTAGGCAATATTGTTACATTAACATATTTTTGTATAAAACATCTAAGAACGCTTCAATGACTACACGGTGACGTATAAATTTCTCATGTAAACTTTTCCATCGTGAAATAATAGGTAATTCTTTGGTCGCGCAGAGTAAATATAGAGGACAGTTTTTGAATTCCCTCCCTGCTCACCGATGTCCGCACACGATGTTGTAAGTACTTTCATAGGCAAGGCGAATCAATATGTTTTCAGAATATATTCCACATATGGCGATGCAGTTTTTGAATTACGAGATTTATAAAGAAGAAAGAAAGAAAGAAAAAAAGTTTATTTGTCACACACAAACACACACAATGTATTACTCTGTCAAGAAAGTACCGGGAAAAGATCAATAATACACAAAATGTCTGTTATTCATCCAAATTTATTTTATCACCTTCAAAGTATGCTCCTTTAGAAACGATACACTTGCGCCAACGAATCATCCATTCATCAAAACATTTTTTAAACGCTGCTTCCGGAATTGAGTTCAGTTCTCGCCGCGAATTCTCCTTTATGTCTTCTATCGATTGAAAACGGGTGCCACGAAGTGGTAATTTGAGTTTAGGAAAAAGAAAAAAGTCAGCAGGAGCCATATCTGGTGAATATGGTGGTTCTGGGTGGTATTTGTTGAGTGTTTGGTTAAAAATTCGTTCACAATGATAGCCTTGTGCGAAGGCGCATTGTCGTGGTGCAAAATCCAAGAATTTTCTTTCCACAAATCTGGCCTTTTTCGTCGAATTTGCTCTCTTAAACGCCGCATAACGCTCAAATAATATTCTTTATTTACCGTTAGACCTTCCGGTAAGAATTCAGAGTGCACAACACCGCGATAGTCAAAGAAAACAGTCAACATGACTTTGACTTTTGATCGACTTTGGCGTGGTTTTTTCGGTTTCGGTTCAGTTGGAAGGCGCCACTCCGAAGCTTGTTGACTAGTTTGCATGTCAAACTCGTAAACCCACGTCTCGTCACCAGTAACAATGCGTTTCATGAATGTTGGGTCCGAACTGACTCGTTCTAGCATGTCCTCAGCGACTTTCATGCGATTGAGTTTTTGGAGAAAATTCAGATCTTTTGGGACTAGCCGAGCAGCAACATGTTTCATACCCAAATGATTAGTTAAAATGGTACGGATCGACTCGTGAGATACAGAAAGTTCGGCGGCTATCTCTCTCAGAGTTGAATGGGGATTTTTAGTCACTATTTCCTTCACTTTTGCGATGTTAACTTCAGTTGCAGACGTTGACGGCCTACCAGAGCGAGGCAAATCTTCCATCACATCTCGACCGCTTTTGAACGCTTTGAACCACTCATAAGTACGAGTTTTTGATAAAGTCGATTCACCGTAAGCCTTCTGTAACATTTTCAGTGACTCCGAACACGAAATTTCATTGGCGATGCAAAATTTAAGACAAACTCTTTGTTCGATATTTTTGTCCATTATGAAATTCGCAATACACACTATATATAAAAACATACAAAACACAAAATATATTACTAAAACCAGCACTATATTTAATATAAATAACAGATGCAACTCAAACTCCGCACCAAAATGGAAAACAGTTGTGCCAATCTAACAACTACAAAAAAAAACAAAAAATTGAATTTGGAACCATAAACAAATCATCCATTCCCGATACTTTTTTGACTGAATGTAGTTATAAATTTTTGGTGACGTCGAAATCGGTTCATTTCTACTTAAGTATCTATACCTTTATTATAACGTTTTTACATTAAAATACTCACTCTACAAGGAAGTCCCAAGAGATGAAGTCGTAAACCAGTTTCCAGTTTTTCGTTTTTTTTTTTTCAGTAAATTTACCACATTCAGGCAATTTCCTTTTTTTTCTTCAGAAAATGTACCACAGTAAAAATCGATTTCGTAGTCCTAATTTACTTTCTTTATACAAAAAATGTTAGTATTAGTAGATTTTGTTAGGGGATTATAGCTGTAAGGGCGCTAACAATATTTAACTTTGGTGCTCAAAATTAGTCACCTAACTAAGTTATTAACCTTCAAATATACTGACAATTACAAAGTCAAGTCACTACCGCAGGATCCTTTTGGGAAGATATTTATTTTCCGCCAAAAGGAGCCCATTCCACCCAGCTCCATCTTTCCGAGGTGTAATCGTGCCGATAACCGACCAACTTGAGCTTCTTTGGGTTACATTAACATCTACCCTCAATGTTGGCCCTTTCATTCAGGCAAAAGCTCAAATGACAGCTAAGAAGTTGGAGATCCTGGTAAAGGTGAGACGGTACTTCACGCCGGAACAGTTGCTCACACTCTATCAAGCGCAAGTTCGATCAACTACTGCGATGATACTGCTGTCATCTTTGAGACGCATCTGCCAGATACCAGCTTAATGCCCTTGAGTCAATTGAGAAACGAGCCAAGAGGATCATCGGCATCGAGAGGCTCGTCGCGACGAAGCTCCAAAGTCTTGAGCATCGACGACGAGTTGCTAGCCTGTCGGTTTTCTACCGGTTGCATTTTGGGGAATGTGCGACGGAATTGCATAATTTAATTCCGCCAAGCCCGTTCCATCATCGGACTACAAGACGTACGGCGATGCGCCACCGATACTTAGTGGATATCCCACCCACACGCACAAAACGTTTTGGGAACACATTCATAGTGCGTACAGATAAGGAGTGGAACTGATAGTTTTTAAGTCAAGAGTGAATAAGTTATTTTTAGGCAAGCGTGCTCCATCTTCGACCACATCATCACTTGCCATCAGGTGAGATAGTGGTTAAACGCGTGCCTCTCAAAAGTAAAAAGAAAGTTCTTTTTACTGTTGTAACTTATGGTTTTTATGAACTGAAGAAAAACCTTAACTTTGGAGTGTAATTTTTCACATTTTGAGGTTATTATCTCCAAACGGACCTAAAATTAGAAATAGTTATATTTATAGCAGAAGTCCTTTTTAATAGCTCTTTTCAACGATGACTATAATGATGATATGGGGCGCTACAAATTGCTTAACTCCGGTATTCAAAATTATTATTTTGTCCATTCAAGTTTAATTTCATTTATTAACTCGAACGAATTCATAATTGACAAAAGTCGTATACGTAGCAAAATAATGATCTTCTAGAAAAGAGCTTTCCAACGGTAAATGTCTTAAGTCAATTGAACATTCGGGTATATTCCCATGGTTGGATGACCGTTCTCTTAGATTATTGAAAATCCTAATTTATATAATGCCGCGTATCTCTGTTGCAGAAGTCAGCTGAGGTCCCGTCATCACGTAACGTAAATCTTTACCTTAATTTTCTTTCACATTTTAATACTCCCAAAATATATGCAATATTTAAGATCGATAAATTTATAGTATTTTATTAATTGTACTCGATTTCATTTTATATGATAAGAATCATTTCCCACTGAACTATCTAACGTATCAATTTCGAAAGTCCATGAAATCACAAAGCTCCATTTTCTAAACCACAAGTTCGATTTTATAAATGGGTCGTGTTTGATACCTGTAAAACCAAATCAACTGCATTTGCATTTAATTGTAGCAAATTGTATCTACTTTAATAGTCCACTGAATAACTTTTTACGTAGAATTCACCGTTTAGAAGATATAAGCCAAACTCTGAAAAATTACTGTTTTTTTTTTTAAGTTTTGAGCACCACGCCGTTAGAACAGGTCTTTCGATAATAACATACCAAAAAATCAGGATTGTTAAAAAAAATGCGACCTAAACTGTCTTGTACGACTGGCCTAAATAATCTTGACCTCCATTCTAAAATTTACCTTACCTTAAAGAACGATTCAAGTTCCTTCATGACACACATATTAGATATCTGAAGTCATCGAAAATTTGAGACTAGAGATGCGATGCATATTCCACCAGCTACTACGACAAATCTTTCACGATTCAAGCGTTTAGGTTATGGGATGACGATAAGGCGTGCTCAATCTTTGCCCATTTTTAGGGTTCCGTACCCGAAGGCTTTTTAAAACTTTTGTCAAGAATCTCTCTCTTTAAAGCGTTTTTAATGGAGTTCTCTGCTAATGTTTCATAATTATCATTGTATAAACGTATCTATTTAGTACGTACTGATGTTTGTAGAAATTGTACATCAAAGACTACCTACGTACTGTCTCTCCTTTTTCTCTTTACAATCCTTCCAAAGATTGTCTTGAAAAGATCGCTTTTAGCGATAAGGCTGCCCATTGTGTCACCCTATGTAATATTTCTCATGTATCTTTTCTGTAACTTATATGATATACATAATAAAGAGTATTTTATTCTATTCTTGACTTTTTGACAATCACCTTCGTCACGCTAGCTCTGGTAGAATTCCACTTGTCTAGAGCCTCTGTTCAGTAGGGCGCGGGCTAGCACCAACAGCATCCTCTCCATGGTAGCTGCAATCTGGCTAAATTGTGCGTTTGTGAACCACTGCTGCAGGGCATCAGCTGGGTCTGGCGACATCAGCGATGTCGCATACTATTTCGTTCGTGTTAATGTTTTACTAACATTATTTATAAGTATTTTGTTATTTACACTTTGAGTCTTGTTACTAATCTATACTAATACTAGCTGACCCGCGCGGCTTCGCTCCCGTCAACTGACTACTCTACCTACCTACCCTATTAGTGAGTCTAAACCATCCAGAGCGCCACCCCTTTTTGTAAGTGCTGTAACGTTTTCCCAAATAAATAACATAAAAAAATAATTTGGAGATGGTAAAACGGGGTCTTTCGGCTAATATGATGATGATACGACTACCTATATGGCCATTGAACAGTATTTAGATTTTAAAATTAAGGCGATGGTTTTTTGTTTCTTCTCGTTAAGGGTGCCTTAAAATTTGCCGCACGGTGGCAGTGCGGCTGCAGTGCTGCCGCCGCGCAGCTTTGTTAATTCGTAGAAAAACTAGTGATGATGCGCTCGTATTTTTTCGTTTTATAAGTAATACTAACAGCAGTGTTTCGTCGTCAGAGTCCATCGTGAAACTAAATGCACAACACTATGATGCTTGAACCTCGCAGTTGCAGCGCCGCGGCAGCGCTGCAGCCGGGCTACACTTTGCGGCTAATTTGAAGGCGCCCTTAACATGCGTTCGTTATCATCAGTCTCTAATGTCACTTCGTGGACAATAGTGTGGGTTATACGTTTTCTCGACTGAATTATTAAAACTACTTTTTTGTAAGTGCTGTAACGTTTTCCCAAATAAATAACATAAAAAATTAATATGGAGATGGTAAAACGGGGTGACTAGAAACGCAGGGGTGAGTAGAAGCAACATTCTGTTTGTAGCATTTAAGAACTCAATTAAAATATTTGTTTCAAAAGATTGATATTTACTTAGAATCCAATAATGTGGCATTCAAGTTAAAATACCATTCAAAGTTTTGTTATTATTCACCCCTCGTTTCTATTCACCCCGTTGTACCGATTATTATGTATGTAATTGGGGTGACCGAATTTCTCAATTAATTGTGATGCCTGAATTTCACAATTAATTGGGGTGCCTGAATTTCACAATTCTGTGTTACGTAAAAGTTGGCTCCAACCCACCTGCCGCCCACGGCAGGTGGGACCCTTGATCACCTCTTACGACACCCATGTCGTAAGAGGTGATTAAGGGACTCACCAGATAATGGGCAGCAATTTTCTCTGTAAAACGTAACACCATACACTGCGATCACCAACCTGCCTGCCAAGCGTGGCGATTATGGCAAACACCCCCTTTTGGGGGAGACCAAAGTCCAGCAGTGGACCTCTTTCGGCTGTTATACTGATGATGATGAATCAACACTATGCACGAATCAATAATTGATTGTTTTCGAGAGTTACTACTGTTAAACATTTCACAAGTGCTTTACCAAGTATCGTATCTAAAATATTACTAGAGAAATACAACAATTAAAATAACTGTACCATCTACAGTCATTTTATTGTTAGGTAGTTCCTTTCACTAACAGTACAATTCTCTTCAAACTTGTCCGTTCTATTTGGGTAGGCTTAAGTACTTACAAAATTAACTTCGCATAAAATCAATTCGACATACCTAACCTTCCCTTCACCTCTCGTTAAACTTAATTCAAGTTCAGTGATTTTAAACTAAACATCAAAACACAACTGTAACTCGAGACAGCCACCGTGTTCCCGTCTTGAACTTGACGAGACGTACATTCGAGAACAAAAAGCATTCAGTTGTTTTGTGGTGCACGCGTTTACAGAACTGAACAGATTCCTTCCATTGGTTTGGGATGAGATGTCACAAACATGTGCACCTGTTCATATTTTTTATATTTAACTAGTGGCCTGTCTCGGCTTTGCCTGGTATTTTTTATTTTTCTTTCACACGAAACTTGCCCTGTCTATTATGAACATCATAAAAAAAGTATTACAATCTGTAGAGTCGTTTTCAAGTTATGCAAAGTCTAAGTCAAAAAGTTTATTCCAACTTTTTTTTACGCCATTAAACGAAACTTTTGAACATTATTCACATTTCAAATAATATAAAAATTCTAAAGTGACACTAATGTCCATTCGGAAAGGTAGATTCTAATCGAGAGAAAGGGACAAGAAACTCCATAGTTACTCTTTTCAAAGAAATCTTTTACAATATTTGGTATACAAAAATTTCGTTATATGTGAGGACCATGCACCTAGGATATGATAATGGTAGACTTATTAATTTTTTAAATAAGTAGGTACATGATACTCACTCATTTACAAATATTGGAATCACTAATAACATACACGTGTACATATATGTCCGCAATTATTTTTATATTTACCACTATAGATTTTATAGGTCTTACTATTATAACATTAAAGTTTAAACTCTGAGTGTACGCAAGAGCTGTCTGTACCAAAATTCATCAATAATGCTTCAGCAATGTAGGCGAAAAAGCGACACACTCTTGCATTCGTAAAATTAAAAGTTTGTAGTAAAGCTAGGTCAGGATTTCAGCTGGTGACTGTACCGGAAGAAAAGGGTCCCTCCCTAAGCATCAATATTGACATTGAATCGTGAAGTAAGCCAAGGTAGGGGTTACCTTTCAATGTTGCGGTCGCAAGTTCAAGGGTGTGTTTACGGGGCGATTAATCAATGAAACCTGTATTTATGCTGTTTCATTTTGTTTTTTTATTTAATAAAGCATTCGAAAAGCGATGATTGGCTACTAATCAATGTAGAATAACGTAGGCCTGAACAGATTCCTTCCATCGCGTCGGTTAGGGAAGTTTTATATTTAACTTTATAGATCTGACTAATACTACATTTTGAAACGTTTTACTTACTGGTCGGGCGTCTACTGATTGTCTCTGAGTGTGTACAAAAGCTATCTGTACCTAAATACATCAATATTGCTTCAGTAGTTGAAGTGAAAAATTGTAACAAACCGTCTCACATTCGCAGTAAAATTGAATGATCGCAGTAAAGGTAGGTCGATCTTAGTTAGTGACTATACCAGAAGTAAAGGGTCCCTCTTTAAACATCAATTGACATTGAATCGTGAAGTAAGCCAAGGTAGGAGTTACCTTTGAATGTTGCGGTCGCAAGTTCAAGGGTGTGTTTCGGGACGATTAATCAATGAAGCCTGTATTTTTGCTGTTACGGTATGTCTGTCGGTCTGTCCGTCTCTCTGTCAATCTTTCTGTCTGTCACAGCCAGTTTTCTTTGGATTTACTAGACCGATTCTGTTGAAATTTGGTATACATATTTATGGATTTATGTGACCCAAACTCGTAAAGTAAGTAAATAAATATAGTAGTTAGTAGCTTTTACTTTATAAGACTTAATCGTTAATTAATCAAATTTTTACTTCAAAACGCGAGCACCATTCAAGAGACACGGCATTTTTATAGGATTACAACCGCTCTTTAAGAGAGTCAACGGCGAAGTGTGTTCGCTTCGACTTAGTCAGGCTTATGTTGGTCCAAGTTGTGGTATCAAAGACTCACGTGGTCTACCCTTTCCTTGCTATACACACAAAGCGATGCTTTAGATCCTAAATAATGAGAAAAAAAAAACTCAATAGGTAACAATTTATTTAATTCTATGACTTAATTATAATTATTGATTGAAATCAGTTTAAAATATTATATATATTTTTTTAGATTGGAATAAATTTAGCCACGTTTGCTTTATGAGACGTAATCGATAGTTAGTTGATTTTTTACTTATATGCTAGAAGAGCTGACAGACGTTGTCCTGTATGAGCAGCGCCATCTGCCGGGATGATTTGTAAAGGGTGAAGGCAAGTAATTTGCAAATACATTCAAATCGGTCCAACCGTTTAATAGGAGTTCACTGACATACACACATATAACTCCTCCTAAACGGCACTCACCGACTCCTCTTATACGTACAGTAGAATTGTATATATCAAGATTAGAATGGAACATATGACAATTAATATAAGTGGTCGAAATACCCAAAACTAACAAGACCTATGTTGGCTTATAGAGCACTAAATAGAGGGAAACTTTCAGTATGAGACAAAAAAAAGGTTAATAGCGAGTCGGACTCGCGCACCGGGAGTTCCGTACCATCATTTACAAATATTTTAGATAATTTACTTACTTTACGTACAGATAGATGAGCAGGGGGACAGGTGAATGAGTGGTCAGACGGACAGCTGGATGAGCAAACAGGCGGACAGTTCTTTAATATTGTGAATTTAGAATTCTTAGCCACAACTGCTTATGGTGCCTGAAAAACGTTTCTATATATAAGGAATCTTAATTTCGAAATTTAAGGGAGAAGACCTTTACTGTGTACCTAAAAAGCATGATAGTTGTTTATTAGGATGCTTATTAAAATCAACATTAAAGTCTTCCACTACAATCAGTTGGCTGGCAGGAGTACTACTCTGAGATCCTCTCCTCCGCCCCGCACCGCACGCAGTACGAGCGCCAGTGTCCGCACCACGCCGCACCAAGCCGCGCCGAGCTATGTCGAGTTGATATTATCATTAGTACTTACCCAATATGACATTTAAAGACAATTAAATATTATATTCTATATTTATCGTTTGATATCCAAGTTCCTAAAAATATCACGAATATCTACTCACACCAAATTTCACTCAAACGAGGTCCAAGCGAAATGTAAAGATTTCGTCGAATCCATTGATCCAATATTAGGTAGGTATAAATGAAAACCTTTTTACAAAAAAGATATGACCGACTTCCAAACAAAACAATTCAAAGTATTAAAAATGCAACCGACTTCTTCCAAAACACTACTAAGTATAAAATAACTTAAATTTCGGGAGCCAGTGTTTTTTGTTATTTTTTCTTTTTTTGACACCGACTTCTCAAGTTATTTTGTACTGTGTAGTGTTTTGTTTTTGGAAGTCGGTTGCCTTTTTTTTAATTTTTCACTTAGTGGTACCTGCATACCCATTCACAGCGTCCCGGCGTGATGTTATGTCTTGAACTGATGTAAACAATAAACAGACGTGCGATTTCAGCAACCCCGATCTTTTTGCTATTATTTATTGAAGAGTTCCGTTGCTTACCTCCAAAGTTCTTCATCAGATCTTCACCAAATTTAAATGAGACCAGACCAAGAATATACTCTTGCAAAAAAATCATCTAAATCGGTTGACAATTGGTTAAAATATCGCTGATCAAACATTTTTCATGGAATCCCATTATCAGATCCAAACTTATACCTTCTATCATCAGCTCAGCAACATGAGATTTTGAATACCAGGCACAAATAAGGTAATTGCGTTACAAATTTTATGAAAAACATTGTATGTGCCTATAAAATTGGAGGGTTTTCCCTCGATTTTCATGGAATCCTATCATCATATTCTAACTTGTTGACGATGGGACCACCTTAGAAGCTTTCGTAAAAAAATATATTAAATCGGTTCACAATTGGCAGAAAATTCGGTGAACATACATTAAAAAAAAGCATACAATGACAATTACTACTAACATTTGTTTTATTATCTTATATGTCAGGTGTGAACAAGGACTGATTTCAAAAATAGTTAAGGAGGGCACGCAGCTGAAGAAACTGCTACAAATATTTAGACACCAAGCAAGGACAGAAAACGTAAAAGTGGATTTGTGCGTGTTGATGGTTTTGACATGGGGGGGGTGTTATATGGAGAAAAGTACATGCATTTTATTCTGCTAAAAGAGGTCCTTACTGTCAAAAAGCTTCTAGAGGAAGTCTTAAAGACAGAAATAAATTACACAGGACAGCAAGAGTGTCTGCGAAAGCTGCTTCAACAAGTACAAGGTCCGATTCGGAAGGTTCTTATGGAGCGTATTGAAATATCAGCTTGGAGAGCTAAGTACTTGCTTGCAGTGGATAAAAATAATAAATCTCTCCAGCCCCGGCTATAATTTATATAAATGAGATCTATATTCACTCTTCGCATAAATCGGGTAAATTTTGGCAAGGAGAGGGTGAAGACGGAGTATTGGAGCCTGTATCGAAAGGTCAAAGATATATGATTGTTCTTGCGGGAGGAGATACTGGGTTTGTCACAAATGTACTACTTGTGTTTAAATCAAACACAAAAAGTGGTGATTATCACAACGGGATGAATAGTTGCAGTAAGTTCAAAAATAATATAGCTAATAAAATTACACCGTCTTTGATAGAACATGAGGATCCAAATAAAATTTATGGAACACTTTTTGATGTTGTGCAAAAAGAATATCAATCCACTTTTAAGACAAAACCATAAACATTAAAGGTACCTCTGTTGGTTTCAACCAATGGGCTACTGCAGGTATATATAAAAGTAGTGCGAGACCACCACTTCCTGGTGTTTTTTGTAAAACTTGACGTTCAGAAAGTGCTGGCTCTCAGCCTAATTTGAATTAACGACTTTTGATTTTGATTTGATTTTAAGTAACAACTTTACAAAGTGGGTTATTGCAAAACTTGTACCTAATTTACGAGAACCATCCATTATAGTGATGAATAATGCTCCTTGTCATCGTATTTGTGTAAATAAAGTCCCAAATACGAATTTCTTAAAAAAAGATATGCAATGTGGCTGACCCAAAATAAAATTGACAACGGAGAGGATTTGACTAAACCTCAGCTTTTAGAAATAGTTAAGAGAAACCAACCTGAACCTGTATATGAGATTGAAAAAAAAATAGAACACAATAGACACAAATGCTATATTTACCACCTTACCACTGTGATCTCAATCCCATTGAACTCATATGGAGCACAATGAAAAGAAAAGTTGCCGATATAAATATTGAGCACAAAAATCTGAAATTCCCTGCCTAGTTGGAGAAGCTTTTGAGGCTATTACAGTTCATGAGTGGTCACAACATTTTAAACACGTTCGCAGGTTAGAAGAAGAATACTTAAAACATGATAAACTTTTTATTATAGAAGTGGTAAGTGACACTGAAACCGAAAGTAATAGTGATACTGATGAAAGTGGTACGGAAATAAGCGGAGTATGGCCTCACAACCAGGATGAAGTTGTGTATGCAGAGGTTCATCTAAACATCACAATTACTGTAAACCTGGTTTTCAATAAATTATTGTAAAGCAATTTGTTTATTTTTATTACACTACACTACCACTAGGTACCATTGCTAACTATAATTAGTCAAATTTAGTGTTAGGGGTTAGGCACGGTAATAACCAAATGCTAGACATCTACATCGTGGAACATTTTATCTGCTGAATTTTCACTCCATTGGATTACTTTTTAGATAAATCCATTGTTTATTCTTGAGAGAATAAACTGTAAGCGTAGGTACGCTAACAGTTTAGTCTCTATTCGTAATTTACAGTTACGTAGGTACGTAACTGTAAATTATCAAATTCTTTTATTTATTTTATTATTTTTATATTGGTATCATAGCTTTTAGTATGTAATAAATAACTGTAATTCTTATTAAACGATTGCCTAATGTGAAATTTCCTTCTTGAAAACTTACTCAATTTTGGGCACCTTATATTAATTAGCAACCCTGAATAGACGGTGCCGTCTTCTTTCATCAAGGTGTTAGGCAAACTTGTAATTGATCTTGGAACTTGCTTTAAAACCAAATTTTTGGGTACTTAGATAAATTCAAAATACTACTTGCCAACGATCCGTGTATTCATTTTAATAATATACACTTACCATTTTAGTCATTAAAATAACCCTTTAAGTTCATTAAGCTCTACTGAATGGTTATTTCATGAAAAAGTCACTTTGAATTTTTGTTACCATTTTGGTACGGAACTCTAAAAATATACTGTCAGTAAGAAGTTATAAACATATGAAAAAAATAGAGTAGTGAGTAAGATAGTAATAGTTTATTTTTGCTTCACAATAAATAAAATCATTTAGTAGACAGTTTATTGATTAGATCTGCCAAAGTAAATGTTGCCCAATTTTAATTTATAATTTGCTTGAGGCATTTGTCGCTCCGGGGCAGCGGGTGTCTGGGTCCCGATCTCCTGTGGAGATCTTTCACTCGTTTCCAAATTATCGCCACCTTGCGTTTGTGCATCATCCCCAGAGCCCGTCATGCGCTGTACTTTGCGGGCCCGAGGGCGCGTCACTGCCCCCTCGCGGCGTGCGAATGGCGGGCGCCGCAGGTTCTCTATTTGCTGTGGGGTCAAGCCAGGCGCAAAAGCGGGTGTTGTTTTATCGCAATATTTCAACACGAACTCTTGACGATGAGGCATCTGAAAGCAGTCACGAATGTCTTGTACATTTCTATACTAAAAAGGTTGAAATATTTAAATAAAGGTAACCACCTTGATATGTATTTTTAATCTTTTTTTTTTTGTATCAATGTAATACAATAATAACGATTACCTACTAAACCAATTAAACCACTAGTTTAAACAGTAGTCTGTTTATTTGTTTAGTAATATTCACGTGTATGGGTTAAAAGTCAAATCAAAATTTTCACCTGTATTAACCTACCTAACCTTTTCTATTATGGTTTGAAAATGACAAAAAATATCAGGGTTAACGATATGCGACTCATTGCCACAGTTACAAAATAAGTATTGTATGTGCCAAACAGAATACAAGAAACTAAAATAGTTATGTAATGATAAATAGACCGAGGTTCAAATTAATAAAGAGGAAACGTGGGCGGCGAAACTTTGTGTGTAAAAAGTCATCATTCGAGGTTTCGCTCTTGACTGCTGTCTCCTCCAAGACAGGACCGGTTTAAGAGATACTTCACAAACTGAATAAGAAGGATTTATATGGTGTCCCTATGTATTCCTTTACAGTTCTTGAACTCGCTTTACTCGCTCTTTGACGGAAGTTCGTCATTTTAAATCTCATTGTACTCACATTTGGAGGCTCCTGTGACGTGGACGATTCACCGATGGGCTGTGCCGCTTCGGCGCCCGACGGGTTTTGCGGAACTGGAGGAGTACCGGCTGGGTCTGATGGCTGCTCTTGACCCTAAAATGTAGTATAATCTTAACCCGGAGTGCGAGTTCAAAACACTCTTGTTTTAAACTCGCACTCCGGGTTTCCGTATCATTGAGAGCCTGTCTTACAAAATTACATGATTTTTGGTCAACGGCAAGTACCCTATAGGTTTTGCGACTGTCTGTCAATCACTTGTACGGAAATTATGTGTTATACTTTACTGTCTTAATTTTAATACACTTACAGTTTTTTGTATATTTTGATATGCCAATAGATTAGACCCTTAATAAAAAAAAAACTTCTTTCGTATCATTCATTTAACTCAAAGTCAAAGTCAAAGTCAAAACGTTTATTCCAATTAGGCCATTAAGCGGCACTTTTGAACGTCATTCACATTTCAAATATTTAAAAGTTCTGAAGTGACTCTACTGTCCATTCGGAAAAGTAGATTCTTATGGAGAAGAATGGACAAGAAACTCCATAGTTACTCTTTTCAATTAATCTTTTACAATATTTGGTAAGTATACAATTTTTTTTTATATGTGAGGACCATGCACCTAGGGTATGCAGAGGTAGACTTATAAATTTTCTAAATAAGTAGGTACATGATACTCACACATTTACAAATATTGGAATGACTAATTAACAGTGTGTGAGTTAACAGAAAAATACAGACACAAAAAGAGACAGAACATCTATAAAGTTAATACATAAAGCAACCAGTTTGATTTTGTCCACAACATTGACCGTCCGATGGAGCAGGACCAGCATGCTTCCAGGCATTCTTATCCTGAATGTAATCTTCTAATTTGTAATAAGCTTGTTTACAAAGTGTGCTTTTGATATATGCTTTAAATTTTCTTTCATTTAGTTCTAATATGTCACAAGGTATTTTATTGTAACATTTAACACAGTACCCCATGAAAGATGTGTGTACTTTAGCTAATCTATAAAATGGTTGATCTAACTTATCTTTATTTCTAGTATTAAAATTATGTCTATCACTAATTTTACTAAAAAGATGGCGATTTTTCCGTACATACATTATATTTTCATAAATGAATTGGCAAGGGACTGTCATAATATTAATCTTTTTAAAAAGTTCCCTTAGAGAATCGCGGCGGCGCAGATTATAAAGGGCTCTGACAGCTCTCTTTTGTAAAATAAATATGGATTCAATGTCAGCAGCCCGACCCCACAACAAAATTCCGTATGACATAATGCTGTGAAAGTAGCTAAAATAGACCAAACGTGCGGTTTCTACGTCTGTTAACTGTCTTATTTTCCTAACAGCATAAGCAGCTGAGCTTAGCCGCCCCGCTAGAGATGTAACTATATCTGACATGTCCAAGTTTAAATTACAGTTCCAGAGATACAGCCCCGTGACAGACAGACGACCGGATTGGCAGTAACGGTGACAGTAGACCAGGGGCCCTATTATGACGTGCTAGTACCATCATGATTAAGCTGTGAAAAAGGAATCGTGTTATGCGTATTTTGTAACCGTTATCATGATGGTTTTAAGATGTCATAATAGATATCCTGGTATTCTCCTCATGTGGAACCCTAAGTTAAGTAATTTTTGCAACCCTTTTGTGATTTTAACATAAAGAAATAATAACGTTATTTTTTACCTCCGTTGGGTGACTTTTTTCCAATATGAATCGGTTGATATTTATTTGATGAGTGCCGTCCTCCTCCATCACGATATTTTCTACAAAAATAGAATCCAATGGCATCTAAAACGTAAAAAAAAATATTAAAAATAGATCATATTTAAATAGAAAATAATTATAAACTTCTTAGAACAACAGGTCAAAAAAGGTTATGGTCGGTTTTTATTTATTTGAGATTTGTTTCCTTTTGACTGAAGTCTAGGTCAGAGATGAAAGTCTACAATAGATCGAGCTTAACCAGAAGGAACCTGTTCACTCTAACTTTGAAGATATTAGGGTTGTAAGCTCTCGGAAACAGACGCAGGCAGAGAGTGGTTTGTGTCCTTTTCCATTTCCAGTTATTTTTGGTCTTGTACGCCTACCAAAAGTCCGGGTTCTCACGGTACTAATATTTTCAAAAACATAAAATATAAACCCGAAACACCGAAGGTGGAAGATTCATATTTTTACTGTTTTGTTTCCATACAGGTCTAGATAGTATGTTTTTGAAGTGAAAATTTCTTTAACGGCGTTGTGTACTTTTTGTGATGGGTAAAAAATATTAAACTCACATCAGGACACGTGACCCTGATTGAAAACGTGTGAGATGGTTACGTGTCCTAACACGTGACCGTCTCACGCATTTCTGTTTCAACATTATTCAATTTACATTGCGATCGCTAGGTGGCAGTACATGCCATCAAAATTGTTCATAAAAAAGTAGATGGCGATGGTTTAAATAACTAGTATTCTCAAATATAGGCGGCAGTGTTTCTAATAGTAAGTTTCGAAAAATTTAGATGGCGCTAATAATCGCCGCAGCGATACACTACATGTTGCCTTAGTAATGCATTTAAAATTGAGCAACACTGATTTTTTAAGCGAAAACTTATTTAGCGGCGTTGTGCACTTTTTTTTGATAGGTAAAAATGTTAATCTCGCGTCAGGACACGTGACCCTGACCAAAAAAGCATGAGACGGTCAGGTCTATGGACACGTGACCTGATCGAAAATTCGACGTACAAATTCAAGTTTTTACTTCTGCCGGCACTCCCGGAGTGTAACCCGTTGTTTTTTTTTATTATTGTTTATTTTAAACCAAAGGTAACACAAAAGGATACTTAACACTAAAACCCAAAAACACAGACAATTCCCGGCATAAGACATTGAGAAGTTTGTATGGAACATTGGCCGACTATATAGCGCACCCTTAGATCTCTCGCGTCCATACGCGATATTTAAAAACGAATGAATAAATTCTAATCGGGATGAGTTAGTTCACATTATTTGGTCTAGTGCATATCTCACATAACTTTACAGATAACAATAATAAAAGCTTTTTTTACTATTGATTGGCACGCGTTTGATCAATATCTCACCTGTTGGTAAGCGATGATGTGGTCGAAGATGTAGCACGCCTGCCTAGAAGTAACCTATTCGCTTTTGACTTAAAGACTCCCAGGCTGTATATATCAGGAAACACATACTCCGGCAGGGAATACAAATTCAGTTTTTTAACTTAAGTACTTACAACAACATGCTAGTCGCATTATCTCACTAACCACCACACACGCAGCTTAGTACCTAGTAAGTACACTTGATTTTCTTGTTTACCCAGTATGTAAACCTAGTAAATAAGTTTAATCATTTTAAAACATAGTATGTAACTGGACTTATGTTAAACGGCACTTTTGATCGTCATTTACATTTCAAATAATATAAAAATACTAAAGTGGCTCTACTACAGGAAAAGTAAGTTTCTTATACAAGATGTTGATTTGCATCCTAGTTAAATTCAAGGACGTAATTATGCTAATGATTCTCGGCCCAAAACAACAATAAAATGGGTAGGTATTTTTTTTTCTTATTTACGGAAATCCGTGTGAACCAGCCGTATTTAAAAGCGACCCGTCTGTTACTAGCCCTATAACCGCGCTTTCACACACAAACAAACGCAAACAACACATACACAACGCATACGCAAACGATCATTCAATAAATTCGTAGGTAATTAATTCCACCCCAATCACGGTGCGAGTACTCTCCCGCGCAAGCTCCTAGTCCCGCCCCTCGCGGCCTCGGAACTAACAGTGTGTTGATGTCGCCGAAGCGCGCGTGCGTGTTCCGCTTCTCGGTATCGTTGAGACGTAGGTACAAAGTGCAAGATGACGGACAATTATTCAAATGTCGAGTTGGTAGAGATGGTCCGCCTGTATGCCATCAGTGGAGACAGCCTACGTGAAGCCATTCGGATGTTCACGGAAATGTTTCCCGATCGGGAACCCCATCACAGAGCGTCATGCTGGCTGCTACGCAGAGACTGCGGGATCATCGGCAGTTTGACGTCCCCCGGCGTGCTCAAGCTCGCGGCAGCGTAGGCCTGCTATCGCCTTGCAGGAAGACATCCTGGAATACTTCCAGCGAGACCCACGGGCAAGCACGCGGGAGGCTGGTCAACACTTTGGAGTGCACCACACCACAGTGTTTTGCCTACTGAAGCGTGAACTGCAGCACCCGTTCCGCAAGTACGCGAGTACTTGACCGAAAGTTTTGGTGACCACTGGATCGGTCGCGGAGGACCTGTATCCTGGCCACAGTGTACACTTGTCACAGTGTAACAGAATTACGTGCAAAGATCTTTAGTGCTTTCGACCTTTCGACACTTTAAAAACAAATGTGTTAGTGTTACGTAAGCTGAAGGAAAACCAGCTACGTCGTGCTCGATTGTGCGAAGAGTGTGATGATGGCAACTTTGAACAATACCTCCGGGTAACTAAGTAGGTAATTTATTTATTTGTACATTTTTTAAATACGTTGTTAGCTTAATCAATTTTATTAGTGTAAATAAGTTGATTTCAAATTTTTAACTACGTCAAAAGTACCTAAGATTCGAAAGTATCACCATGTACTTACACTTAACTAACACGTCTTCCCATTCCCGTCAAACGTAGAAAATATTTTTAGACTTAGTAGATTGGTACACCAACTAAGGTAGGTATTATCCTCGGTCTGAAGCCCGTTAAGTAGGAAGGAAAATTTCAAATCAACCCATTTAATCCACAAATAAAACAAAATCACTACGAAAACTTTAGGTTGAAGGATAAAGCAAAACTAACGTTTTATTAATCATCTGATTACAGGTCAGTGAACTATTTTTTGGCGAACTAGTATTACTGTCTTTAATAAGATTTCCGTATTCCAGTGATGATCAAAAATGAGATAATTATCAAGCGAAATTTATGACAATAATGTAGGTGATTTTCGAAATAAAATTAGGTAAAATTAACGTGCTCGGTCGCGCGCGCGCTAGCGTTTCGTGGGTAGACGTCGACACTCAAACACACAGCTGCATTGTCGCTGTGTGCGTAGTCGAGTGATTCTGTTTTCTTTGTACTGAATTAAGGGTTTAATTCTGAAATACTGTTATATTTCAACAACAAAAAAGCAGCGCTTATTAGTCATTGCCCGCTACCGTACTTTCAATTGATTATTTATATCATTTATGACAACCTCCTGAAATTTTACGAGGATGCAAAACAACACCTTGTAGAGAAAGAAGAACGGACAAGAAATCTTTTACAATATTTGGTATACAAAAATTTCGTTATATGAAAGGACCATGCGCCTAGGGTATGCAGAGGCAGACTAATTTAATTATCTAAATAAGTAATTTAAACTCACACATTTACAAATATTGGAATCACTAATTAACAGTGTGTGAATTAGCAGAAAAATTCAAACACAAAAAGAAACAGAAAAACTATAAAGTTAATACATAAAGCAACCAGTTTGATTTTATCCACATCATTGATTGTCCTATGGAGCGGGACCAGCATGTTTCCTAGCATTCTTACCCTGAATGTAATCTTCTAATTTGTAATGAGCTTGTTTACAAAGTGTGCTTTTGATATACGTTTTAAATTGTCTTTCATTTAGTTCTAATATGCCACAAGGCATTTGATTGTAACATTTAACGCAGTACCCCATGAAAGATGTGTGTACTTAAGCTAATCTGTAGAATAGTTGATCTAATTTATCTTTATTTTTAGTATTAAAATTGTATCTATCACTAATTTTACTAAAAAGATGCCAATTTTTCCGTACATATATAATATTTTCATATAATTATGAAATGGCAACGGACTGTCATAAAATTAATATTTTTAAAAGTTCCCTTTGAGATTTCGCAGATTTTAATAGGCTCTGACAGATCACTTTTGTAAAATTTCAATGTTAGCAGCTGTGAAAATATAATGCTAAATTAGACCAAACGTGCGGTTTTTACGCCTGCTAAGTGTCTTATCTTCCTAACAGTTTAAGCAGCTGAGCTTAGCCGCCCCGCTAGAGAAGTTATGTGAGGTCCCTATTGTAATTTCTCGTCTAAAGTAATTCCAAGGAAAACTATCTAATTAAACTCCATTCCACTCAATAAACTGATTAACAAGCATATTTATTTTTTATTTATTAATAAAACTTGCAATATTTAAATAAATCAAAATATTTATTCCTAAAAATAAATTAATACGGTCTCAACGCCGAACATCCCGCATTAAACTGCTATAAGATCAATGCCAGAGGCAAATAATATTCAAAATAAATATTGAAATTTTAAGAAACTTGTGCGCAAACCAAATATAATTTTTTCGCTCTCCTTTAAAATTTGCTCTAATGCACTTACCCACTGGGTTTTTTAAATGGAGCAGCCGTTATTTTATAGTGTATTAGCTGATCCGTGCCCACCTCCATTGGGCGGTATTTTTCGGGTTCATATTAAGCTTATGACACTCACAAATAACGGGGCTTTCTATTGGTAAAAGAATTTTCTAAATCGGTTCCGTTGATCCAGAGATTACCCCTACAACTTCACTAACTTACAAACTCGCAAACTTTACCTCTATGTCTATATAATAGCCACCGCAGCGCTGGAATGTAAAACGGCATACCGAGGAACACGGACGGGCTTTAGGCAGTAAGAGTCTGACACTCCCTTCTGCTTCATCCAGTGCGGGATGAGTCATTTGTTGATTTCCCATTCTTAAAAAAAGATGATTCAAATAAAATTGTTTCATACTGACCTCTTCAAAGAATGTTTTCATAAATGAGCTTAGATGTTGCACAAAGCTCTGAAACAAAACATATTCCATTAGTTGGCTATAGGTGGTTGTGGAATTAGTTTATGTAACCGCGGCCCTGGGTACCTACTCTCCAAGCCCAAAGTCCTTAGTTTCTGCGGAAACGAAAACGCCCGTCGCTAAGGCCGAAATACGGACTTCGGGTTTAGAGAGTAGGCCCTCCTGGAAAGCGAAGAGCATTGGGAGGACCACGGATTGGTGTTAGTTAGTCAGAGACTGATACTTTCTTTCGCTCCGCTCAGAGCGGATGGTGTCATTTGATGATTTTCCATTCAAAAACAAATAAAGCTACTTACTATGGTTACTCTAAATGATAAAGTACCTCCGTTTCATACAAGCCTATTGCATGAAAAGGAAGATGTTTATAGTATGAGGGACTAATCTGGTATAGTTAATACGAGTAACTAATAATAAGGTCATTTTGAGAATTGTTTTTTCTCGTAAAGTACCTGTAATAATGATTTGATATTTTTGTTTATGTTTCTTGACCGGTGATGGTCCCTTTCACCATTTGCAGGCTGCCCCTACCCAGTCGCAAAAATTGCCTGGTCACTTACCTGTTTAGGGATCGCATAGCCGCCCTGGACTGCCTGCAGCCGGGTGCCAATGCCTACCAGCGTTCCGGTTGTTTGTGGGCGTGTTCTTGTTGCCATGTGCGCAGCTGAATGAAGGGGAGTGGTAACCTAGACGTGAACAAGGCTAGTGGTCCCGACGGGATACCGGCAATTGTTCTGAAGACTTGTGCGCCTGAGTTGTCTCCGATCTTGACACGCCTATTTCGCCTGTCGTTTGAGACTGGAAAAGTGCCGAAGGCTTGGAAGCAAGCTAACGTGCAGCCCGTGCCCAAGAAGGGTAGTCGAGCTGACCTGTCGAATTATAGACCCATCTCGGTAACGTCCATACTCTGTAAGACTATGGAACGCGTGCTGAATCATAAGCTCCTGGTGTACCTAGAAGCGAATGATATCCTTAGTGACCGGCAATACGGGTTTCGCCGAAATCGGTCAACTGGGGATCTTCTAGCGTATGCCATTCACATCTGGAGTGAGGCCATAGAGAAGCACGGGGAAGCACTGGCGGTCTCCCTTGACATCTCGAAGGCCTTCGACAGGGTCTGGCACGATGGCCTTATTAGTAAGCTTCCTTCCTTCGGTCTGCCCGCCGGTTTGTGTGATTGGATCGCAGATTTCCTGAGGGATCGGTCTATCCGAGTGGTCATAGATGGCTGCTCGTCTGGACTGCTGGATATTAATGCCGGGGTTCCTCAGGGGTCGGTGCTTTCGGCAACACTGTTCTTGCTGCATATTAATGATCTGCTTAAACCCGGTACATTTGGGTATGCAGACGACAGCACTGTTGCTGAAAGATACGTGTCCGACGCACGAGCTGGTGGGTCGCAGATCCGGTCTCTCCGGGAGGCAATGGTTGAGCGCTTGAACGTGTCCCTGCAGGCGGTCTCTGATTGGGGCGATGCCAATCTGGTCAAGTTTAATGCTGCTAAGACCCAAGCGTGTCTATTTTCCGCCAAAAGGAGCCAATTCCGCCCAGCTCCATCTTTCCGCGGTGAAACCGTGCCGATAACCGACCATCTTGAACTTCTTGGGGTTACATTAACATTTACTCTCAATTTTGGCCCTTACATAGAGGCAAAAGCTCAAGTGGCTGCAAAGAAGTTGGGGATTCTGGCTAAGGTGAGACGGTACTTCGCGCCGGAACAGCTGCTCAAACTCTATCAAGCGTAAGTTCGATCGTGTATGGAATACCGCTCTCATCTTTGGGATGGATCTGCCAGATACCAGCTTGATGCCCTTGAGTCAATTGAGAAACGAGCCAAGAGGATCATCGGCAATGAGAGGCTCGTCGCGTCGAAGCTCCAAAGTCTTGAACATCGACGACGAGTTGCTAGCCTGTCGGTTTTTTACCGGTTGCATTTTGGGGAATGTGCGACGGAATTGCATAATTTAATTCCGCCAAGCCCGTTCCATCATCGGACCACAAGACGAACGGCGATGCGCCACCGGTACATGGTGGACATCCCACCCATACGCACAAAACGTTTTGGGAACACATTCATAGTGCGTACAGCTAAGGAGTGGAATTCCCTGCCGGAGTCTGTGTCTCCTGATAGCTACAACCTGAGAGTCTTTAAATCAAGAGTGAATAGGTTATTTCTAGGCAAGCGTGCTCCATCTTCGACCACATCCTCGCTTACCATCAGGTGAGATAGCGGTCAAACGCGTGCCTATCATTAGTAAAAAAAAAAAAAAAAACTATGGGTTCGGGTCCAACAACGACAGCATCAGATCCCCTCTAAGCCGGGTCATGATCCGCTGTGTCCTTTTATCCACTGCAGCGTCACAGTGTTGCGGTTGGTCACTGTGATGTGTTCTAGTGCATTGTGGCATTTTCGTACGAGTTTCAAGGAGATGTGAAGCTTCTTCAAGGATTGAAGGACTGAGGCACTGTCGGAGAGTATGCGAAGGTGGGTATCCGTGACTCTCCTGGCTTTTACGGTATGGACCACCAGGATAAAGCTCGTATTCCGCCTGGTAGACGGTGTTGAGTTTACCTAGCGGTCTGGATATTCTAATGTTAAGGTCACTGGAGTAAACTCCAACTCCGGTTCCGATGCTTGTCTTTGATCCGTCAGTGTAGATTCTCAGCTCTTTGGGATCTGGGTGGTCGTTCAAGATGACGTGGAAACGTGTGTATATTATGACAATTACAACTCTTTCAACTTTTTGAATCGAGTGTCTACCCATTTATTATAGGTAATTAATTATCTGATGTAGAATTTTTGTCGGAACTAATTTTATGATTAAACTTACTGTTTTAATCATAAAATTAAAACATTAAGTTTAATTTAATTTTAATTTAATTAAATTTAAATTTTGATTTTGAATTGAATTTTAATTTTTTAAGGGTGCCTGGCTATTATAGCGGAGCGAATCAGTAGAGCGGGGAAACGGAGAAGTTTTAACCATTCTTAAAATTCTTTCATTCATAAAATCGCTAGAGCTTTAAGGCTTGTATATTTGCCAATGACCTTGTGCATACAAACGGAGCTAACTACACCTCGGCGCGCCACTCCGATACCCGTGTTTTTAATTTTTTATAATAAAACAAATACATATTTTAAAAAAGTAACAAAACCAAGTTATTTTCGTTTGTATTGCACAGCAGTAGAAAATATTTTTTTAGTCTTTTGTCAAAAAATGAAGGAGTAAAATGGTTTCATCTCAACGATTTGGAGTTGATTTGGTGATTTTTTTTCCTATTATGTGATACCAATACATAAATTCTGGCTAAACCAAGTTATGTGCAATATCATCTATATTACTACCTATTTTTTTCAGATGTAATTTCTCAGTAAATGCCGACGAAAAACTGCTTCATCTGCACGCTATTTTTAAGCCTTTTCGAGAGAGCACCCTTAAACATGATTGTGCAAAAGACTTTTATGCACGATGAAGCTTCATACTCAGTTACAGAGGAAGTCAATAAGACAAGGATAATTCGCAGGGCTTGAAGCTTGAGAGTTCTTTATGTCACGCCAAAGCAAGTATTGACGATGAGAAATTCCGCTAGCGACATTTCTTGTAAAGAAAAAACTGGCCAAGTGCGAGTCAGACTCGCGTGCAAAGGGTTCCGAACCAATTTCATTTTTTTCACATGTTATTTTAACACTACAGTCTTCTTATAGGTTTTCCTGTAATTTACTGCATATTTTTAAAAAATTAGGTTCAGTTGTTTCGGGATTCATTTTTCTTCTTGTTTCTTGGATAACTTCAAAACAGTTAATTTTAAAATTATGAAAAAAAATAAAAGTAGTTAAAAACCCTCACAGTAAGCCCTTTCATTTTGTATGAAATATTGTTTTTTTTTTTTTTGTAGTAGTTTGAACTCCAAAAGTGACCCCCATACTAAAATTTTTATAATTTATGTAAAACGTCTGTGTTTGGGTCACAAAAGTCCATATGAATAGCAAATTTCAACAGATTCGACATGGAAGTCAAAACCATAACAACAGACAGACAGACAGACACCCAAATGATCCCATAAGGGTTACGTTTTTTGTTCAGGACCCTAAAAAGGGAGGCTGTACTTCCGAATACTATTTGCCACTAAGGGACAAGACTTTGTCAGCATCAGAACAAAAATCCACTATAAACGATCGCAATTGAGAAAATACAAAAACATACATCGCCAACATTGAAAGAAAGTCGCATGTGCTCGTGTTGCTGCTGTAACTTATCTGAACAAGAAACTACAACGAAGAAGCAAAGACAGCATCCAACAAATCTGATACCAGTTGCAGTTGCAAGACGTACCGTATTTCCCAGTTTTAGGGCTGTGGAGGTCAATTTTCTGTTTCTCAAATTGGAAGACGACCCGAAAGGCTAGGCAAGCAAAAATAAAGAACATATACGAGAGTAAAAATCACAGAAAAAGAAGTTTTACTGAGTGTTCACCACCACCTTATGTAGCTTCTTCTACCTGGCGTTAAACCCGGCTATTGCCAGGGTCCGCCTTCCTACTTAGCTTCCTCCACTTTGCCCGATCTTGAACATCCTTCTCAGTTAGGCCATTGGCTCCCATGTCGGACTTAACGACGTCCAACCAGCGCTTGCGAGGGCGACCACGGGACCTAGCCCCAAGAACAGCCATATTCATGCATCCCCGACCAACGTACTCCATTGGGCGGCGCATGATGTGGCCATACCATCACAGACGACACTCTTGCAGTTTTTCCCCCACGTCACGGACACCAAGACTACCTCTGATGAAAGAGTTGCGTATGCGATCGGATCGCGTTACGCCACTCATCCACCTCAGCATCTTCATCTCCGTGACGCGAAGCTCCTGGGTGTGTCTGCTTAGTGCTGGCCAACATTCACCGCCGTACAATAGGACAGGCCGTATGATGCATTTATATATCTGCCCCTTGAGCTTCGGAGGCATTTTGCGGTCGCATACAACGCCCGTTACCTCGCGCCACTTCGCCCAAGCCGCGCCTATACGTGCTTGGACATCGTCGTCCACGTTGCCAGACTAGTGCAGCACGGATCCAAGGTACCTGAACGTATCGGACTTTCTGATCAGGTCCGAACCTATTCGGATGAACCTATTTGAATAATAAAAAAAGCCGCCACAGGACATGTACTCAGTCTGCAGAGCAGAGAGAGAGCAGAGCATTTAGTCTCAGACCACCGTTTTCAAGCGTGTCCTTCCAAATGTTGACTTTGCGCTCAAGATGGGCTTTGTTCTGATTAACGAGGGCGATGTCATCGGCATACATCATTAGCCATGGGGGCTTATCTTGGATGTTTGCCGTAACTACATCGAGCACTACGTTAAACAAGAACGGGCTAAGAGCCGAGCCTTGGTGAACGCCAACAGATATTGGGAAGCCATTTGATTCGCCAACAGCGGTCTGGACAGAGGACACGGAATCGCGGTACATGTCTCTGATAATGTCAATATAGGCCTCGGGAACGCCCTTGAAGCGCAGTGCCCACCAGATGGACTGCCGAGGTATACAGTCGAAGGCCTTCTGCAGGTCTAAAAAGGCCATATGCAAAGCTCTCCTTCTCTCTCTGTAAGCCTCAGCCAGATTCCGTAAGGCGAATCGAAGAACCGTGAACGTGTGTCAATGATGCGCTCGAAGAGCTTCATGGTGTGGCACATGATCTTGATACCGCGGTAGCTACTACAATCCTGTACGCTACCTTTGCCTTTGTATACAGGGATAATCAGGCTAAATCGCCACTGGTTCGGCATTTCCTTGGTGATCAGGATGCGGTTAAAAAGATCCGTCAGAAGGTCCACGCCATGTGGGCCCATCGCCTTCCACACCTCAATTGGCACATTGTCAGGCCCGACCGCTTTCCGATTCTTCATGTGGCGAAGAGCAATGCGGGTTTCGTCGGAGGAAATAGGGGCAATAAGTCCAAGGTTAGGAGGCGGTTCGGGAGGAAGGTTATGGGGATGCTGTTTGTTAGACAGCTCCGCGAAGTATGTACACCATCTCTCCTTAACAGAGGGGGCATCGTAGAGCAGCTTACCCTGGGCGTCCCTTACACAGAGACATTTGCTAATGTCCCGTATAGCTTTGTCCCGGGCACGCGCCAGCTTAAAAATAAGCTTTTGCCCCTCCGCAGTTTCCAGCTTGTCGTACAAGGGCGCCAGACTTTTGCTGCGGGCTCTGGCTACAGCTTTTTTGCAAGCGCGCTTAGCCGCTCCATATGCCTCTCTGTCATCCGGAGAGTTGGACCCTTGCCACTGTTTAAATAAAACCTTCTTCTTCCGAGTCGCCTCCTGCACCCCGTCATCCCACCACCACGTCTCCTTTTCTATGGTGCGGCCACCACGAGAAGTGCCAAGGACGCGCTTACCCGCATCGGTGATTGCTGAATGGATCCTACTCCAGATCTCTTGAGCGGACTCATGCGGAGCACTGATCTCGAGATGCTCGACCTCCGCGATGAAGTTCGACTGCCTAGGACCATCAAGCAACCACCACTTTGTGCGGGGTTTGCGTTTTTCGGTCACTTTCTTTTTCGGTACAACCGCAAAGTCCAGGACAAGGAGGCGGTGTTGAGCCGTTAGGCTTTCACCTGGGATGACTTTGCAGTTGGTAACCTTGCCAATGTGGCACCGTCGCACCAGCAGGTAATCTATTTGGGTTGAGTAGGCACCACTACGGTACGTAATAAGATGCTGGGGCTTCTTCTGAAAGAACGTGTTCGCGATGGCTAGGTCAGACAAAGCGCAGGTGCTGAGTATACTGACTCCCTCTGCATTTAGCTGGCCATATCCAAAACCCCTGTGAACACGTCCGTACTCTCCAGCAAACTGACTTACGTGACCGTTGAGATCCCCCCCAACCAAAATACCTTCGGAATTCGGAATAGCGCGTAGTACGTCCTCGAACTCATCCCAGAAGGCCTCCTTTTCAGACTCACAGCAACCAGTTTGAGGAGCATAGGCGCTGATTAGGTTCGTTACCGACCCTTCGATCAGCACCCTAACTCGCATCAACCGGTCGCTGCATCGGTCTACTTCAAGGAATCCATCATGAAGGTCCTTAGACAGCACCACGGCCACTCCGCCCCTGTCCGTTGGTGATCCGGTGTACACTAGCGGGTACCCCTGCCCGATGTCACGTGACTTATTTCCCTTCCAGCGCGTCTCCTAAAGGAAGTCGCACTGGACCCGACCCTTCGCAAGTACGTCCGCGAGTTCTCGGCAACGTCCGGTTAGGGAGCCAATGTTCCAGGTGGCAAAGCGGAACTTCTTCTTGGGTACTATCCTCTTTAGCCGTGCCCGTACTCGACACGGTAGCCCTAGCCCACTTATCGCAGGTTTAGGGCGATGTGCCTGCGCGTCGTTATGCGGCGACGCCCTAGCCCGAGTACCCGTTTTCAACTTCTTGTCCATTTTAATATTTGGCTGAAGTTGGTTTTACGTGGGGCGACCAGCCGTCTGACCCCCACAACCCTACGAGAGGGAAACCAGGTTCGCCAGAGCCTCGTCCGTTGGACAGCAGGGTGCACCGCTAGCAGGTGAGGTTGGCTTGGGTCTTAAGATGGTAACAGACCCCATGCACCCCCGATGACCACCACCTTATGTAGCAATCTCTTTAAAACTGAAAAATGTTTGCGACTTCAATGACTATGCAGAAGCCCTTTGAACGTCTAACTCACGATTAAATATCCTGTAAAATAGGATATCCGTGATTTTTTCAAATAATGTGACTTTTATTCTGAACAGAAAATGCGTGCAATGGAAGACCGGGAATACGTTCACTGTCGTCAAAGTTGTCCACGGAAAGTGCAATTACTTCTACTAAATAAAATTTAAATGCCCTAACACAGTAAAAAAACACACTTCCTGTGTTTATGCTAAGTGTTCTCATCACAGAGCCTCTACGAGATAATTAGTAACTAAGGTAAGAAATATATTTTGTCTTTCAATTACTCAGTATTGATTTCCGAATAAGTAATAGGTTGGTACTGAGGTCATCTTTCATTTAAGATATCAACCATCATGATCTGATTGCAAACATAGGATTTATGGAAGATCGTACCAAAAATTTTTAGAATCAGTTTTCTGAATTTTCCACCTCGCCGTCTCTGGAGGCCAATTTCAGCAAAAGCAGCCTTATAAATGTACTATTTTACTACGAAAGTTGAAAATCTGGCGCAGTCTTGACACTTACTTAGAAACCATGAAATCACCTGTTTAGATATCTAATTTAAAGTTGAACATTTAGGTCATAATTTACGGAACGCAAATTTTTCACTTTAGACCAACAGTTTCACAACTTTCAACACAGTTACGAAGCTGATAATTTTATGCGTACAAGAAAAACTCAAGAATCAATCAGTTGCAAAAAATAAATCTCGACAGTATTTTACTCTTATTTTTAGAAATTTTTCAAGCTGGTCAGGTCGGTAATTCTCAAATATTCTGAAAAAAAATTATAGCTCGTAAACTATGTAAGGTCGCGGAACATGGAATCATGGTATCCGAATCACCCATTCGGATACCCCAGGATACGAGAAACCTAAATTTTGTTTTTGGAATACAATGTTCTGGCCACCCTGTATGTAGGTATACAAAAGAATGCATTTTAAGCAAGCGACGAAACGCTCCGCGACACCGCGGCCGTTACGCAACAACGCGAAAAGTACATCTAAATAAAGTTTACTAATTGAAAAACGGGTGATAGCATTTTCTTGTCTCTTTTGTCTGCGACAGCCTTTCAATGAGTTGTCTTGACGTTAGCGCTAGTGGGCACTAGCGCGGCTGGCCGCTTTTCCAGTTTAATATGCAACCGCTAGTGATTATACGCATTTAACCGCAATTAAATGACAAGTGGCTGCATATTAAACTGAAAAGCGCGGTAGACCGCTAGTGCGTCGGAGCGCTTAGTCAGCTTCCTAATATCAATAAAATAAAATGTACTTACCGGTTTGCCCATCAGTTCGTTGTTCATTTTGGGTGCGGGATAAAATAAACTGTCACTTTTTATCAAATACCAAATAAGATGTAAAAACAAAAATGGATTTGCAAAACTGCGAAATTAATCACGATAACTGACAGCAGAAGATGTACGTCCTCACTCGTTGAGTGCGGGATATCTACTGTCTGGAGATGACACCCCTATGTTACTACGCAAATATAAGGGGGCGGGGGCGGCAATATTTTTTTCGGGGGAATACGTATCGTCGTAATCTATATGTTGGAGATGGTTATCATTTACAAATTGTGGGTAGTTGTTAAAAAAAAAGTATAATACGCAAATAGAATTGTGTTGTTTGTCTTTTTGATAATTAAAGTGATTTGTACTATGAATTACTGTCTAAAAATTTTATACATAATAAAGTACTATGTGTACAAAATAATTGATTTTTGGAAACTTATTTTAATAATCTATACATATATATAATAATAATATTCCTTTCTTCCTTACTAATAACAAGCGTAATGTTACGCATGTCTCAACGCGTCGCCACGGTGGTTCATGATAAAAAAAATCCAACTTACATGCAAAATGCACGTTTAATTGAACAATGACCACGAATTAGGTGTCTGCGAATAAGCAGCTGCAAATTGGAGAAGGTCGTCTGGAATCGGACACAGATGGAAATATTCAATTTACCGAAGAATGTTCCCATCGAGTGGCTACAGAAGATGAACTTATAATTCACGTTTTTCCCAATTTGTGGATTAATATAAACAATAAAGACTGGTTGTGTGAGAGGACAGTGCAGTCGCCAAAGGAGTGGGTCGCCTTAGCGCCGTTTAATTTTGTTTAGGAATTCTACCGCCCGAATTACAGCGGCCAAAAGAACACTTTTTATAGTCACCTCCACATTGATTACATTTTGATCAGGCGGTCCGTGATTACATATTACACATCAAAATTTCCACGCGAACGAAGTCACGGGCAACAGCTAGTTTTGTTGTGAGGGACAGTGAGGGAGCTAGCTTTGCATTTGTGGGCGGTACTTCTTTGGGTACCACCCCCTGACTTATCTGTAAACAAGATCGATAAATCTCTTTGTTGTGAATTCAAACAATTACATATACATGTATTTAATACACGGCGAAAAAAACGATACTGATAAAATAAATAAAAAAATTGAATGTGATTTCGCAACATTTTCGAGTCCATCGACCACATCTCCGGCAAAGTTAATACAGTTTTGTCACTGAAAAAGTGGAGGGCCAATGATCTGAGGAAGAAATCCTATATGCTGGCCAGACCAAATTATCTTTGAAGATTAAAATCTTAGAAGCCGTTTTGTCTTGTGGTCCGATGATGGAACGGGCTCGGCGGAATTAAATTATGCAATTCCGTCGCACATTCCCCAAAATGCAACCGGTAGAAAATCGACCAGCCAGCAACTCGTCGTCGATGCTCTAGACTTTGGAGCTTCGTCGCGACGAGCCTCTCATTGCCAATGATCCTCTTGGCTCGTTTCTCAATTGACTCAAGGGACATCAAGCTGGTATCTGGCAGATCCGTCCTAAAGATGAGAGCAGTATTCCATATACGATCGAACTTGCGCTTGATAGAGTTTGAGCAGCTGTTCCGGCGTGAAGTACCGTCTCACCTTTGCTAGGATCCCCAACTTCCTTGCAGCCACTTGAGCTTTTGCCTCTATGAAAGGGCCAAAATTGAGAGTAGATGTTAATGTAACCCCAAGAAGTTCAAGTTGGTCGGTTATCTGCACTGTTGCACCTCGGAAAGATGGAGCTAGGTGGAATTGGCTCCTTTTGGCGGAAAATAGACACGCTTGCGTCTTAGCAGCATTGAACTTGACCAGATTGGCATCACCCCATTCAGAGACAGCCTATAAGGACACATTCAAGCGCTCAACCATAGCCTCCCGGAGAGACCGGATCTGCGACCCACCAACTCGTGCGTATCTCTCAGCAACAGTGCTGTCGTCTGCATACCCAAAGGTACCGGGTTTAAGCAGATCATTAATATGCAGCAAGAAGAGTGTTGCCGAAAGCACCGACCCCTGAGGAATCCCGGGACATCATCGCTTTTTCCTAAGGCGCCTATTACATGGTAGGTTTTGCTGTCAGTTTAAGCACACCACTACTTGTCTCTGCATCACCCAAGGGTTGACTGGTAGAAAATGCCTATGGCATTAAGTCCGCCTCTGAACATTTGTGTGCATGAAGTATGAAATAAATAATAAATAAATAAACGCTGCGACTGACAAATAACCTATTGTGTAATGCAGTGACTGATGGTTGCATGATATTGATTGACGAAAATCTGAATATTTAATTAGTCACGACTTTGAAGTGAATGGGACTGCTTTTGTATGTTTCTTTTGTTTTTATAGGTAACAGTTAAGTCCTTATCTTTTATCGAATCCCGTAGATCTGCCAATAATATATCGTTACTTATTTGCAGAGAATGAGCGTCTTATGTCGATAGAATTGAGAGACATTTGCATGAGCGTGTAATGGCTTACAACGTTCATCGTTATTATTGTGCCTGGCATACGCATAAGTCGTGACTTTGTACAAACCACATATGGCTTCGATATGACATAGCGAAATGCATCAAGATTATTGTCTCAAGTTGCACAACCACTTTAAGATTTCGTCCTTTTGTGGTCAGTTTGGCAACGGATTTTAAATACACTTGATTCTGACAAATCTTGCAGAAGACTTGAAATAAATGGATTGAAGAAAAAGATTTAATAATGGTAATAGTTAATAATAGTGTGAGACAGCCGATCACATCATCAACATCAGTAATCATATCAGCCAAGGGACTTTCCCTAAGTGTCGCTACACCAACCGCCCGCACCACTAGCTACCCGCGACCCTCACCGATCAAATCAAGTGTGTCAAATTAAGACTGTGAAAACTAAAGGTGAACTAAACCTTGATAACAAAATGAGGATAACATGAAGTGGGTAGAGAATCTATGCAAACAAGTTGCAATGACAGTTCATTTCAAGCTCGCTTCAACTTTTCATGGAGAGATGGTTCCAGAATGTGTTATTTTATAGCAACGTTTAAAAAACTAAAAAAGGAGGAGCTCGTGGCTAAATAATAGGCTAATAAAATAATAGGAATATTGGCTAGATAATAACAGCCGCACGGGTCGATCTTCAAAGTTAAACAACGCTTGCCAAGGTTGGTCTGTGCATGGGTGACCATCTTAACATAACGAGTTTCCTCCGTGCCTCGGAAAGCACGTTAAGCCGTTGGTCTCGGCTGTCATTTGTAGATCTTTGGCAGTCGTTACGGATAGTCAGAAGCCAGTAAATCTGACTCCAGCCTTGCCAAGAAGTACCGTGTTACCCAGTTAATGGGTTGTGGAGGTCTGGTAGGCAGCCGCTCCACGTAAAACACTGGTATTCAGCTGAATCTAGCTTGACTGGAAGCCGACCCCAATATAGTTGGGAAAAGGCTAGGCAGATGTTTAAAAAACTAAAAAAGTAGTGCATGACATGGCAAAACATAATCTTACGATAATAGCAAAATGGACCCCCATTTTGCTATTATCGTAAGATTAAGTTAAATGTACAAGGGGGTCCGGATACCCGCGTGCACAGCACGGGACTGAAATAAAAACTGCTTATAATAATTATGCAATTGCTAAAACTTCGATCGAGATTGGCGTTCAGAATTCTACATTTTCTACGTGAAGAGCCAAAACTAATAATCTTTGTACATTTTTTGACCACCTACCACCCCCGCCCCACTATGTCAATGCTGCGCCCGATTAGTAATAACATTTTCCCCTTTGATGATCTTGTCGTGGTCATCGGAAAGTTAATATGCTGCTACGGACGTTTAGGGGAGATTATAATGAAAGGGTAGTGAAAGGGAGAACGTTCCCCAGTCCCCTAGAGGTAGGCCAGCGGCTCTCACTCTATTCAATTAAAAAACATGGTGCAATGTTTTTGCATCGTACTAATTGCTATTATCTTTCTGGCAGGCGCTGTGTTTGTTTTTGAAATCTGTGTTCTAGCTTGTGTCTTGCTTGCCAGTTTATAACGGATAAACTAATTAACCTGCTTTTTTAGGGTTCCGTAGCCAAATGGCAAAAACGGGACCCTTAGGAATCGTCATGTCTGCCTGTCTGCCGTCCGTTTGTCACAGCCACATTTCTCCGAAACTATAAAAACTATACTTTTGATAATTGGTAAGTAGATGTATTATGTGAAACGCATTAAGATTTTCACACAAAAAGAAAACAAAACAATAAATTTTGGGGTTCCCCATACTTAATACTGAAACTCACATTTTTTTTTCATCTATCCCATACGTGTGGGGTATCTATGAATAGGTCTTTAAAAGTGATATTGAGGTTTCTAACATAATTTATTTTCTAAATTGAATAGTTTGCGCGAGAGACACTTCCAAAGTGGTAAAATATGGGGACATATTTATTTTTACCATTTTGGAAGTCCCCCCCCCCCTATAACTTACAAAATAAGAGAATGATAAAACTAAAAAAAATATATAGTGTACATTACTATGCAAACTTCCACCACAAATTGATTTGAATGAGATCTAGTAAGTCGTTTTTTTTAATATGTCATAAATCGGAAACTGCAATTTACCTTACATTCAATCAAGTCAAATATTAAAAAAATAAGGTTTATGTTATGGAATCCTTTGTGTGTGTGTCCGACTCGCACTTGGCCGGTGTATAAGTAATTAACTTTGTATATTGACTAAAACAGTCATGGCAAGTTTAGGTTATTTTAGTTTTTTAGCTTAGTTTAGATAGTTTAAATTTTTGTTAAATACTAAACAGTTGTATATGTAAATACCTTGTCTAAAAGGGTGTACGGGCAAGGTCTTGTAAGTAAAATGTGAATACGAGTAAATAAACGATAGTCGAACTTCTCGCTTGCCACAGTTGGTGCATAGGTACGTTTTATTTAAAAAAACTCGCAACGTCCAATATTTACTGACCCATGCAGGTTTATTTATTTTGTCTATGGGGAAGCGGAAAATCTGTAAATAAGCTTGCTGTTTGACTGAAACGGTATTTGACGTGGTGCCCGTGGGGTATTTACATTTGTCTTCCCTTTTCAGAGCCAATTTTGAATTGGCTAGTAAAACATTCGTTGAATCAATAAGTCCGCTTATGTACCCATTATATACGTGATTGTGAGAGGCGGGTATGGTTAAGGTTTGCAGAAACTTTAATTTTATATACCGTGTCGATTTTATTGAGAAATGATGATATTCGCAAGAGAACGAAGGTTACCGACGTAGACCGAAGGAGAGCTAAACTGATGTGGCAGTGGGCAGGGCACATTGCTTGCTGTTTCCCGATAGCTACAACCTGGGAGTCTTTAAGTCAAGAGTGAATAGGTTACTTCTAGGCAAGCGTGCTCCATCTTCGACCACATCATCGCTTACCATCACGTGAGGTGGTAGTCAAGCGCGTGCCTATTAATAGTAAAAAAAGAAAAAAAAAAAATAGATTCTGGAGTGGCGACCGCGTTCCGAAAGACGCATCGTTGGAAGGCCTCCCACAAGGTGGACCGATGACCTGGTGAAGGTTGCAGGTAGCCGATGGATGCGGTAGGCGCAGGACCAGTCGTTATGGCGACGCTTGGGAACGGCCGCTGTCTAGCAGTGGACGTCTTTCGGCTGATATGATAATGATTTTATTGTGGCACCTAAATTATGATTTAAGAACATCCTTTGCGGGGATCAAACCACGAAAGTATTTGTGGGGTTGAATTAAAACAAGTCTATAGGTATATAGATTACAGGAAAATGTATAGGAAGGCTATGGTTTTAAAGTAGCATCATCTGCTGGGCTTTTCCCAACCATGTTAGGATTGGCTTCCAGTTAAACCGGATTCAGTTGCATATCCATTAACCGGGTAACACGGTGCTCGTTGGCAAGACTGATGTCAGATTTTCTGGCTTCTGAGTGTCCATTTAGACTGCCAAAGATCTAGAAATGACAGCCAGGACCAACGGTTTACATTAATGAAGTTTATGTTAACGTGTTAAGATTACATCCACCCATCTACAGACCAACCTCGACAAGCATAGCTTAACCTTTAAAGTCAACCCGTATGGATGTTATTATTTAGCCATGAGCTCCTCATGATTCTAAAGTTACCTGTTACAAAAATTTGGATTCGTTCGCAACTCTTTGCACGCAAGTCCTATGTTATGTTATGTAATTTTGAATTTGAAAAACTACAACCCCATAGTACTCGTATTTTGGTGTAATTTTATGGGACACACAAAATTAATCATCATCATCATCATCTGCCTAGCCTTTTCCCAACTATATTGGGGTCGGCTTCCAGTCAAACCGGATTTAGCTGAATACCAGTATTTTACGTGGAGCGGCTGCCTACCAGACCTCCACAACCCATTAACTGGGTAATCCGGTAATTCATGGCAAGACTGGAGACTATCCGTAACGACTGCCAAAGATCTACAAATGACAGCCGGGACCAAGGGCTTAACGTGCTTTCCGAGGCACGGAGGAAACTCGCTATGTAAAGATCACCCATCCACAGACCAACCTTGTCTAGCGTTGCTTAACCTTGAAGATCGACCCGTGTGGCTGTTATTATCTAGCCACGAGCTCCTAAACACGACACACAAAATTAATATCATTCAAAAATATTGGTATATAGTATCTAATTCAAATAAGTATTATGTGCGAAACGAGTTTTGTAGCTATGGCTTTTTCCCAATTATATTGGGGTCGGCTTCCAGCCAAACCGGATTCAGCTGAGCTGAATACCAGTGTTTTACGTAGAGCGGCTGCCTACCAGACCTTCACAACTAGGTAACACGGTATTTGTTGGCAAGACTGGAGTCAGATTTACTGGCTTCAGACTAACCGTAACGACTGCCAAAGACCTACAAATGACAGCCGGGACCATCGGCTTAACGTGCTTTCCAAGGCACGGAGGAAACTCGGTGTGTTAAGATGGTCACCCATACATAGACCAGTCTTGGCAAGCGTTGCTTAAGGCTTGTATATTTGCCAATGACCTTGTGCATACAAACGGAGCTAACTACATCTCGGCGCGCCACTCCGCTAACCGTGTTTTTAATTTTTTATAATAAAACAAATACATATTTTAAAAAAGTAACAAAACCAAGTTATTTTCGTTTATATTGCACAGCAGTAGATATTATTATTATTATTTATTTTTTTGTCTTTTGTCAAAAAATGAAGGAGTAAAATGGTTTCATCTCAACGATTTGGAGGTGATTTGGTGATTTTTTTTCCTATTATGTGATACCATTACATAAATTCTGGCTAAGCCAAGTTACGTGCAATATCATGTAGATTACTACCTATTTTTTACAGATGTAATTTCTTAGTAAATGCCGACGAAAAACTGCTTCACCTGCGCGCTATTTTTAAGCCTTTTCGAGAGAGCACCCTTAACCTTAAAAATCAACCCATGCGGCTGTTATTATTCAACCACGAGCTCCTCTTTACGTTACGTTACTATAAGTCAAAAACATTCGTTATGCCCTTTGGTCGGATATTCAAAGAGTACGTAAACCTTATTAAACCGTCGTTTTAAACGTGCTGCCAACTTAAAGACACAAAATTAGGTGCGTGAAACAGACAGATGTCCACACTTCCACAGTTAGATAAAATCATTAATTTAACGCGACAACAATGGACAATGTTCACCGTTTTTAATTACCGCTAAGATGATTTGTGTTAGTTATTAGGTAATATATTAAGACAGCTAGTTTAGTCTTCCTATTGTATTTTTATGTTTATTTGTTTGGTTTTTTTTTTTTAAACAGGAGTTTGTGATCTTGTTAGGGTTCCGTACCCAAAGGGTAACCAACCCTATTACAGAGCCTCCGCTCCGTCCGTCCGTCAATCCGTCAGTCAATCCGTCCGTCTGTCTGTCAGGCTGTATCTCAAGAACCGTTATAGTTAGACAGTTAAAATTTTTACAGATTGTGTATTTCTATTGCCGCTATAACAACTAATAGTAAAAATTAAGGTTTATGGTACGGAACCCTGTATGTGCGAGTCCGACTCGCACTTGACCGGTTTTTTTTCATAAGGATGGCAAATCAAAAAATGAATTCTTCTGCTCTGGGCGGAGCGGAAGGGAGTGTCAGACTCTTGCTGATTAAAACCCATCCGTGTTCTTCCTACTGTCCTTTGCGAACCAAATGCGGTGACTCTTTTGAACAAATACCGCAACCCTGGGACATGATGATTTTGGCTAATTTATAATGTTTTGTAATTTCGAGTTTGCTACAAGTTTATTCAAAAGAGTTCCTCTTCCTAAATTAGTTTTGAACATGATCATTTTGCTTGCTAATTGAACTAGGTAAGTTTTCAGTAGCAAATTGTGTGTGCAAATTGTTATCGAATAAATTGTATTGAATTGAATTCACTCTGTACATCATACTCACAGAAACAAATTAATTCACAAGCTCTGAAAGGATTGGAATTGAGCAAATTGGGTACAGAGGTACTTTTATAAAAAAAAAATTCATTTAAAACGGGCCGGTATTGCAATAAAGATATCAATGGGCATACGAATTTTTCGGAAAATCTTATCAAAGAGATTAAATATTCATTTCTGAAAATTTTAACCAGAATATTGTCGAACTTTCCAATTTCAATAATATTTAATTCATCGGCCCCTTTTGTTCGTAAGCCGCTTGCCCTGAATGGGCATGGAAACACATAATATGCCTCTATATACGTATGTATTTTTGTTTCTGTTAAACCCCTAGAGTGCAGGTGCACATACAACGGCAGGTTTACAAACCGTTTCCACCAGTATCTAGAGTATTAAGTGGGTAGGCAGACGAAACTCAAAATACTGAAAGCTGTTCGACTAGTGAAACTAGGGACTTCAGCAAAACAGTACAAATAATATTATCCTATAACTCTTTCACTGCACTTCTCCATCTTCTCGCATAGAGTGTGAGCAGCAGGGTGATCACACCAACGTACGATGAGCGAACGAAACTTGCAAACCCAATAGTTGATGAGCATTGACTGAAGAACCAATAACTTGAAGCTTCAGAGCTGTCATCGTCAAACTGACCAATGGTGAGTATGCTCACGACTCGTGCCGGTTATTTTGCACGGAATTAAATCTAATTTTTGCAACCCATTGCAAAACACATATTATTTCGCAATTGAAAGTAACTCCACAGGGCTAATTCCACTAAAGTTCGCGAATTCTCCGTATGCGAACTTTGAACCCATATACCCACAATTGCTTCGTACGCGCATATCACACTTTTCCCGGGCTCGCAGGAATTTCGGGACGAGTTATATATTACGTCGTTGGTAAAACTGTACCACCATTGTCGTAGTGATGCGGCACGTGTTTTCAACGCACTAAATTTAATTTCGTCTTATTTTTTTTTTACGTTACAAAAGAAAAAATACGTGTCCAACATTTTCTGGAAATTTATATAACGGACTAACTATATTAAAAAAAGAATTTGGTGTTGAGGTTCGAACAGGTACTAAATTTTTATTCTCTCCCTCAGTTGTCCCTCGTTTCATAAGTCGGTCTGACACGACTATAATCCGATGTTTCGACCTACGCGTAATATGGGAGTAAAGCTCTTTTTTGTTTAAAAAAAACCACGATGTGCGAGTCGGACTCTCTCACGAAGGGCTCCGTATCATAAACCGTAAAAATTGGTTTCTTATGCGAAAGATTTAATTTTTAACTTAGGCTCTTACATGTTTATTATTAGTTGTTGTATGTATGTATGTACATTCAGTCAAAAAAGTATCGGGAATGGATGATTTGTTTATGGTTCCAAATTCAAATTTTTGTTTTTTTGTAGTTGTTAGATTGGCACAACTGTTTTCCATTTTGGCGCGGAATTTGAGTTGCATCTGTTATTTATATTAAATACAGTGCTGGTTTTAGTAATATCATATATAGTGTGTATTGCGAATTTCATAATGGACAAAAATATCGAACAAAGAGTTTGTCTTAAATTTTGCATCGCCAATGGAATTTCGTGTTCGGAGTCACTGAAAATGTTACAGAAGGCTTACGGTGAATCAACTTTATCAAAAACTCGTGCTTATGAGTGGTTCAAAGCGTTCAAAAGCGGTCGAGATGTGATGGAAGATTTGCCTCGCTCTGGTAGGCTGTCAACGTCTGCAACTGAAGTTAACATCGCAAAAGTGAAGGAAATAGTGACTGAAAATCCCCATTCAACTCTGAGAGAGATAGCCGCCGAACTTTCTGTATCTCACGAGTCGATCCGTACCATTTTAACTAATCATTTGGGTATGAAACATGTTGCTGCTCGGCTAGTCCCAAAAGATCTGAATTTTCTCCAAAAACTCAATCGCATGAAAGTCGCTGAGGACATGCTAGAACGAGTCAGTTCGGACCCAACATTCATGAAACGCATTGTTACTGGTGACGAGACGTGGGTTTACGAGTTTGACATGCAAACTAGTCAACAAGCTTCGGAGTGGCGCCTTCCAATTGAACCGAAACCGGAAAAACCACGCCAAAGTCGATCAAAAGTCAAAGTCATGTTGACTGTTTTCTTTGACTATCGCGGTGTTGTGCACTCTGAATTCTTACCGGAAGGTCTAACGGTAAATAAAAAATATTATTTGAGCATTATGCGGCGTTTAAGAGAGCAAATTCGACGAAAAAGGCCAGATTTGTGGAAAGAAAATTCTTGGATTTTGCACTACGACAATGCGCCTTCGCACAAGGCTATCATTGTGAACGAATTTTTAACCAAACACTCAACAAATACCATCCAGCAACCACCATATTCACCAGATATGGCTTCTGCTGACTTTTTTCTTTTTCCTAAACTCAAATTACCACTTCGTGGCACCCGTTTTCAATCGATAGAAGACATAAAGGAGAATTCGCGGCGAGAACTGAACTCAATTCCGGAAGCAGCGTTTAAAAAATGTTTTGATGAATGGATTATTCGTTGGCGCAAGTGTATCGTTTCTAAAGGAGCATACTTTGAAGGTGATAAAATAAATTAAGATGAATAACAGACATTTTGTGTATTATTGATCTTTTCCCGGTACTTTCTTGACAGAGTAGTATGTATGTAAATCGGGCTGGTTTCCGCAACTCCACGACTAAACGCGTATTTTGCGTGCAGGTGGGACAAATGCGTCATTCGATCCACCCCAGCTCCCCAAGGAAGACCAGCAACGCCTTGGTGTTACTAACTATCTCGCAGAGGGTACCTGGGTTTCCGAAGTACTTTGCCCTGCAACTACCGGGCAGCTTAGAAGCAGGTGTGCTGCTGTCTCATTCTCCTCCATGCGGGCTCTGCACAGCGGGCTGTCAGTGACTCCTATAGCATAGAGGTGTTTATTAAAAGACCCGTGGCCGGTTGTTACGGCTGTGACTGAACGCAACTGTTGTTTAGTCAGTCTTAGGGCTTGTTTTGTGAAACGGCCATTTATAGAGGGAAGTGCCTCTTTGGTCTGCCTACACTCACTATGGTCAACCCATAGCTTGTGATGTTTATCTCCGGTGCGTTTCCTTACCAGATTACGTAAGTACCCGAAAGGCAGCGGCACGATGGGCTCAGGTCCCATTGCTGACAAACTCGACCCCCTTCGGGCGAGTTCATCCGCAGCGTCGTTGCCTCGAGATTCACTGTGTCCCTTGATCCATTGAATGGTTACTTTGTTGTGTCTACCAACCTGGTTGAGACGTTGGTGACACTCGAGAATCAACCCAGAGTTCACTGTGTGGCTGTTCAGAGCTTGCAGGACGGCCATGCTGTCCGAGAGTATGTGTATTGAGTGGTCCTTAACTTCCCTGGTTAGGATGGCTGATGCCGCCAGAGAAATGCCCATGCATTCAGCCTGGAACACTGTGTTGTGGACCCCCAATGGTGTGGCTATGTGGATATTGAGATCCTCTGAGAAGATTCCCGCACCAGTACCTGTACCTGTTTTTGATCCGCAGCTCGGCGGGGCAGAGCCCCTCGCACCGATGATCCTCATGCAATTGGATTTTGTATTTTTTATCGAAGATAAATTGCTTGGGTACCCGGTCATTGATTGCTTTTGTTATGGGGAGTTCATTGTTGAGCTCCTTGAGCAGAGCGGTGTGTCGTGTGTCTCTCTTACTCCAGAGACCTAATGTTTTAAGGCGTACTGCTGCCATCGTCGCTTCCTGTTGTATAAACAAGTGTAGCGGAGGGAGCCCCAGCATGACTTCCAGCGCCGCAGTTGGGGTAGTCCTCATGCAGCCCGTCGTTGCCATGCAGGCCAGCCTTTGCATGTGTTGTAACTTGTTTACGGCTGTAGCTAGCTTTGAGCGTGGCCACCACACCACGGCTCCGTAGGTTATCATGGGCCGAATTACTGCGCTGTACAGCCATAGTATTATTTTGGGAGATAGGCCCCACTAGTTTGTAGTCTAGGTGATTACTCCAGCTTAACTTACTGTCTAGGATGACGCCTAGATACTTTACCTCGTTAGACAGCTGGAGCTCTGTGTTGAAGAGCATAGGTAGCCGGAAGTGGCCTAGTGCTCGCTTTTGAGTGAACATGACTAATTCAGTTTTCGTGGGGTTTACCGACAGATCATATTCGTCGCACCATCTTTCCACGATGCATAGTGCTTGTTGAGTGAGGTTGCAGATCGTTCCAGTCACATTCCCTGACACTAGGATTGCGAGGTCGTCAGCATAACCTATTGTGTAGTAGCGTTGAGTTTGGTCATCAGGTCATCAATTACCAGATTCCACAGAAGAGGGGAGAGCACACCCCCCTGCGGGCAGCCTCTGGCTATCAGAGCCAACTGCTGCTCTTCCTCAAGGCGAACCACTCGTTTGCTTAACATATTAGTTATCCAGTCAGTTAGTATCTGTTACACGCCGTGTTTGGAGAGAGCGGCACTAATGCTGGAAAAGTTTGTCTTATTATTAGTTGTTATATCGTCAATAGAAATACACAATCTGTGAAAATTTCAACTGTCTATTACGGTTCTTGAGATACAGCCCGCTGACAGGCAGAAGGTTAGGAGGCTTAGTAATAGGGTTAAATAAAATTAACCACTGTCTCGAAAAGAAGAAGAAGACGTAATAGGGTTCCGTTGGTTACCCTTCGGGTACGGAATCCGAAAAATATCAGAATTTCCGTCTCATATGTACAGCCATGGTGGTATTCTGTGAAGCTTAAATTGTGGCTGGTTTTTGTGTTGGTGGTATTATTATTTTTGGGAATTGTAGCTATCTATTAAAGGTTCCGTTACTGAAAAACAACTCTCGAAATAAAAATATCCGGTTTTTATTCGGTGAATATTTCCAAAAAATCTTTTGGTATATGTAACACAGCTAGTTACTGTCAAAAAAGCTATTTGGTATACAGGCAAAGATATTAAGGTGAATGCTCCAGGGTAGCCCGCGAAATTCAAATATTTTTATGTTTTTTGCAATTTGCCGGTCAGTGTGAAGCTGTATGTAGACCAAATGCGATCCGCGACCGTAACGCGTATTTATCTAAAGAATTATAACCATTTTAATCATCAATATAGCCCAGTTCATGTAGTTCGAAAGAATGAATATTTCAGAAATAATCATTCTTTGCACTGCCAATTTTTATTCTTAATGTGTGCATGATAACTTTTAAGGGATCCGACATCCGTAAAAACGGAACCCTTATAGGATCACGCGGATGTCTGTCTATCTGTCGGTCTGTGTATCTGTTTGTCTGTCCGTCTGTCAAAGCCAGTTTTCTCCGGATCTACCGGACCGATTTTGTTAAAATTTGGCACACGTATGGACTTCTGTTACTTAAACACGGACGAGTTCCGTAAATAAATTCATTTTTGGTATGGGGTCACTTTTGGGGATCAAACTACAAAATTAAAAAAAAAAGGTTTTTAAACTATTTCGTGTGACATATCGAATGAAAACGCTTACTTTCAGGGTCTAAATTATATTATTTCATAGTTTAAAATAAATAGTTTAAAGTTATTTAAGAAATTAGGCTAAAAATGACCCCTCGTCCCCCTTATCTCCGAAACAAGAGATCTTACTATTTAAAAAAAATGCAGATAATATTTCTATACCTAAAGATTACAGAAAAACCTATAAGAAGTCTACAGACTTCTTATATTAATTGTTAAAGTAATAATTATGTTAAAAAAATTAAAATGGTTCGGAACCCTTTGCACGCGAGTCCAACTCAGACTTGGCTAGTTTTTAAGCTCATGACATACTGACGAGTGTGGTGTACATTAATTGTCTACTTGGCACATCTAGTTTGTAAGCATGACAATAAACATATACTATTTGATTCTTTTTTTTTTTTTTTTTTACTAATAATAGGCACGTGCTTGACCACCATCTCACCTGATGGTAAGCGATGATGTGGTCGAAGATGGAGCACGCCATTCTTTCTTATTTATGTGTTTTCTAGATTTGTCTCGAAAACCCGAAAGAAACTACCTATCCACCAAATTAAATATTAGTTGCTAGTTAATAAAATTCACGTTCGCAGACACATTAAAATATAAAATATCGAAATCCTTTCCAACTGACACAAACACTGCATTAAAATAAACAATCATGTCAATTCACATAATAGTCGGAATCTAGAAAACTGCTTCACCAATTCCGATGGAACTTTCACTTGAAGACTACGCCTTCCTGGTTGAACATCACGCTTACATATAAGGGGGTCAGCTGTTGTGTAAACGCAGGATTTCCTGTGAAAACCAGTCACCAACATGTCTTAGCTGGCCTATGACCCTAGGGTTTGTGCGAAAGGTGATTATTTAAGGCGACAACATACGCCGGCGACTTTCAGAGAGTCATAGTTACGACCGCCGAGCGGGGGGTTTGGGGGGCCGCTGAGGCCCCCCATTACCCGCCCGCAGCGTCGGAAGCGATCTCCGACCAACCTTATCACGCTAGACTAAGAACGGAAACCGTGGGTTTCCCATCACAGTGCACGCCATCTGAGACTACGCACACCCGGACAATCCCGTCCCTCAAACGTAGGGAGCTCAGAAGACCGGTACTAGACTCTGTATTGCACCTCGATCTTGGAGAGATGTCATCCACCCCCCGGCCCTCCGTCCTAAGACGGATGAGGGGGCCGGGAAGCGGGGATAGGGCTGGCCACTCAGATCGGCTACCAGCCCCCCCCTTCTGAAAGGACATGCACTCACACGAAATGGATACAGATCCTCCCACCGAGTCCTATGGCTCTATGCGAACACAGCCCCTGAGAGTCCAACGCCACGCGGAGGGGGCTACCGAAGCCGTCCGGTAGGGACTTCCCCCTCCCCCTCAGAGCTCATGTCGGCAGTCTTTCGACCGCCACGTTTGATGAGTGACCGTTCTGGTCCGCCGAAGCGAAGCCAGTACTCCACAATGCATGTTCTGGAAGGGCGAGCCCGTTGCCCAGAGAACCTGGGATGAGGTATCCCCCGACCAGTTTTATGGGTAAACGGTGTGGAGTCTGACGTTTACCCGCAAAAAAGTAGCCTGTATATCGAAATTTAGAATATTAAATTGTCTTTGAGATAGTGTTTTCATTGAAATACGCTCGGCGGTTTTGGTCTGATTGTCGTTTTTATGTACGTGTTAGACATATAAAAGTATAATACACTATGTTGAACGAATAAAACTCAAAAGGTTCACACTTTTTTTCCAAAAATTACAACTAGCCGTTTAGACGTGATTCTCTTTTTAAAATCAACTACTCTCAGGTGTCTCCGCCTTAATAGAGGTTGCAACTGTTCACCCCGTGAGATAAGAGGTTTATACGTACTTGTGACGTAATTTCCGTCACGGGTACCTTAGTTATAAAACACACGATAGGTACAGACTTCTATTTCTATCTACACAGACTAAAAACTCTGAATAAAAACACCGGTCAAGTGTAACTCGAAAAAAAAATATTTTATAAGTATACTAGTACTTCACCCGCGACTTCGTCTGCACTACAATTTACTTAAGGATTCCTAATTTGTTTTCGACAAAATATGTACTAAATAGTTTCTATGTTAAATAGTGTAATTGGCTTCGGCCGTTCTATTTTAAAATAAATAAATAATACTTAAACCTTCCTCGAAAAACAATCTATCTATTGGTGAAAACAACATGAAAATCAGTGTAAAAGCTTTTGAGTTATTCGCAAACAGACAGACAGACAGATGCGGCGGAGGACTTTGTTTTATAATATTTCATGTATAATATATGTTATGATAGAGATAGTGACTATACTATGAGCCTGAAGAGTCTCACTGCAAGGCAAAGGCCTCCCACCCTTCCTTCCACTTCTCTCTGTCCGTTGCCACACTCGGCCAATAATTTAGGAAAGAATTTAATTCATCCCGCCATCTCCTCCTGGGCCTACCGCGTCGCCGGTTCCTGTTGCTCGGAATCCAATCCAATCGGTGGTTACTTTTGCCCAGTTCTGTTGCGACATGCGGCAGATGTGGCCATACCAGTTCGACTTTAGATTGGCGGCTGTGTGAACGAAGTATACTTCCTAATGCGGTCTTTGGTTTGACTCCAAGAATACTTCGTTCTATTGTTCGACTTTGCTGCATAGACAAAATTCTATAGAAATTGATGGACGTCTGTATCGTGTGGATGGTTCAACAGATTTAATTTATTCAGAGTTCATAGACTGCGCTTATGACATCTTCATCAAAACGAGCAAAACGAGCACTAGTTTCACACCCGCGTGACCAAAAATTCAGTAGTTTTTTGTACTTTCCTTATCATTATAGTAAAAAAAAACACCGTTAGATTACCGGTAACTGTTTGAAGTTATAGCGACAATAGAAATACACACTCTGTGAACATTTCAACTGTCTATTTATTACGGTTGAGATACAGCCTAGCCCGCTGATAGACGGACGGACGGACGGACAGCGGAAGTTTCAGTTTGTTAGCACTATTGGTTGAAATTACCGCTGTTTGGTGAGTTCCGACCGCCAAGAGAGCATCGCCGAGCGAGTGTCGCTGAGCGAGTACAATCTTTGATAGCTCTTGTCGCTGCGATCAACTAGAGGTAAGAGCCGATCGCCGGCTGTGTGAACAGCCAGCTATATATCGACTACGAATGTATGTGTCTCTTTTACTCACGCGAGATCTATATCTTTTGTCCCTTTCCTCAGCGAGAAAATCGTCGAGAGCTACTCGCATCCTCACCGGGTAAGACAAGTGCCTTAGTGCGGGCCGGAGCGAGTATTGCAAGTAAAAGCCAATCGCACAAAAGCCCTCACTGAAAGCCGTGCGTCAAAACTATCGAAACTATTCACTCGCTATACTCGCTGTACGCCAACTGTTTCGAGTTTGAAGCTTTACTCGCTACTCGCTGATCGCCAGCGGTGAGACAAGTGCCGTAAGCTCTTCGCTCCGTCGAGAGTGAAGATGCGGCTTTTAATGCTTGGGGTTACAACAGCGGAAATATGGACGTGAAATCCCTCTGTAAGGAGCTTAAATACCTCTCGAAAGTTGTACGTTTTAGAACTATGGTCTAGACTTATTAATCCGCTTTAAACAATATGGGGAAAACTAGCAGAATGGAATAGTATACGGTTCAGTTGAGAGACGGCAAAGGTGCTTGAAAACAGTAAGGGCATTATTATGGTGGGGCAAATCATCATCTGCCTAACCTTTTAACACGGTACTTCTTGGCAAGACTGGAGTCAGATTAACTGGCTTCTGACTATCCGTAACGACTGCCATAGATCTACAAATGACATCTGGGACCATCGGATTAACGTGCTTTCCGGGGCACGGAGCAAACTCGGTATGTTAAGATGGTCACCCATCCGCAAACCAACCTTGGTAGTGTTGCTTAACCTTGAAGATTGACCCGTGTGGCTGTTGTTATGTAGTCAAGAGCGAGAAATATTTATTGAGAATAGCTGTTTGACTTTTATTTAAACTTTCGACTAATGACAAGTATCGATGGTAGACGCCAGATAAATGTGCAATAACCCACATACTATACATTAATTGACTTGGTTCATATCAAAAACAGAAATAAAGACAAAGCTGTCCTGAATCGACTTTTATCGTGATCTTTACGTTCTCTAGTAATGATTGGCGGTTCATAATTTATTGTTCGGGTATCTACGAATATTAAAAAAAGGTTAATGTACTTTATTGCAAGTTAACCAGGCACCTATCTTAGTTGAAATTGATGTTTCGTTTCTAGTCAGAAGGCCTAGCACGAATAGTTTTAGCGTTTGGTAACGTAACGTAAATTTTACTATTATAAAATACTATGCTCGTTTCGCACATAATGTTTACATGAATGGGATACTATGTCATTATCTTTGTTTAATATAAATTGTGTACGTCGCATAAAATTAAACCAAATTGCGATGGGGTTGTAGTTTTTTTATATTAAAAAAACTCCTACGTTAATGTTATAGTTTAGTTAGTTAGTTAGTTATAGTTTGAAGATTTTGAGCATCAATGTTGCTGCTAAAATATAATTTACTCGGTGTATCGAATTCTACGCACAAACTATTTCCAAAACGTTATGTCGTTGTTTTTACCTTTTAAGTGACTCATCAAATAATAGACCTAAGTAAATGCAAACGAAGACAGGTCAAAAAGCTAGTTAATCATATAATTGTGAAAGCCTGTTTGTCATTACTTGCTCAATCGCTGAGCAATGATTTGCGAAATATTACGTGCTCGCAAGGACGTTCAATATCCTGACGATAACTAGGTAATGATGTATGCAGAAGTGTTAGACCCTATTGTTTACCTAGTCAACTCAATTTGTCAACGTTCTATGCAGATTTAAAAAGCAAGCGGTTGCATTTTGGGAAACATGCATAATTTAATTCCGCGAAGCCCGTTCCATCATCGGACCACAAGACTAACGATGATGCGCCACCGGTACATGGTGGACATCCCACCCACGTGCACAAAACGTTTTGGGAACACATTCATAGTGCGTACAGCTAAGGAGTGGAATTCCCTACCGGAGTCTGTGTTTTCTGATAGCTAAAACCTGGGAGTCTTTAAGTCAAGAGTGAATAGGTTGCTTCTAGTCAAGCGTGCTATAGTGTATAGCTGCGTGAGATAGTGGTCAAACGCGTGCCTATTAATAATAAAAAAAAACATTGTTCTGCAATATAACTGCCAACTCAAAACCAACGCATAACGAGTCCGTAGTAACCTGCTCAAAATGCAGTAAGGTGTAATTACAACCGCGCGAATTGTCGGACCAACTGCAGGGCAAATCTGAATCCAGTCTTGCCATGAAGTACCGTGTTATCCAGTTACTGGGTTGTAGAGGTCTGGCAGGCAGCCGCTCCGCGTAAAATACTGATATTCAGCTAAATGATGCAGCCAGATGATGAGTCTCTTAGTGCTCGCCTACATTTTCTAAGAAACCAACACACCGAATTTCAGCTCTCTACGACCAGAAGTTTCGGCTGTCCGCTGTCTGTCTGTCACTCGAATCACTCAAACAGTTAGTAACGGAAGAATTTTAAATATTTATTGAAACTTGACGCACTAGTTAAAATACTGTACAAAGGCGGACTTAATGCCTTAGGCATTTTCTACCAGTCGACCTTAAGATGGTGCAGAGACAACATGGCAGGTGCTACAGGAAAGACAAACAGAGAGGAAAAGAAATACAATCATAAATACATATTTACATACATATATAAAAAAAATATAACGACGTTTAGAAAAAACGAATTCAACAAATTCGAATTTACGATCGCCTTTAGTACGTTACCGTCACTGACGTCAAAATGGCGGTTTTTAGCGCCACTTTTCCCAGTTGACGTTTTTTTTGTATGGCCAATTAATTCTTTCCGCGAATGTGGTTGCTATCGAATAGGTAAGTATTATTATTTAAATGCAAAATATTATTTTGTTTGTTGTGAACAAATAAAGTCGAACTGTTGAAGCATTTAATTTAATAAAATCGTTTTCAAGCACCGTTAAGCAGTTAAGAACGTTTAAAAAATTCCATGAACGCTCTTTTTTTAACAAATTGTTGTACATAATAAAATTCATTTTATTGTTCCCATCTCGAGAAAGACGATGTAGCTAATTGATGGAAAATGCTTAATTGGGGCTTAAAGATGAGGGTTGAAACTAATCCTTCATATTTTTTATTTCTTCATTGTGTTTTCTTTTCTCCCGACATCTTGGAAAAAGGGCAAGAGTCTTAAGTCCTTGTTATAGAATCTTGTTATTGTTTACGAAGAAAGCGTATCATTATTATCTTAATAACTATATAAAATTCTTGAGTTACTGAGTGATTGACTGATGGACAAAGCACACCCGAAACTATTGGTTGTACAAAGCTGATATTTGGCTCGTAGGTTCCGTAGAGAGCGTTCCCTTAGGATTTCCTGAAATTTCTAAGAAAAATCGGGATAAGTGCGTACAAAATCGCGGGCAAAAACTAGTCCTATTATATAATTCTTACGTTACACTGACTAACAGACAACGCACATTCGAAAAAACCTGGTTGTAGAAAGCTGAAGTTTGCCACGTAGGTTCCTTGTGGAGTATTGGGAGCACTGAGAGAAAATTTCCCGAAAAACTTACGAAACCGGGAAAAACAGGATATGCGAGTACAAAGTCGCGGGCAAAGACTATTTTTTTTAATTCTTCTTATCGTGTGGGCAGTAAGGACCTCCCACACACCCTAGGGTCTTAAGCCGCCTCTGACATGATTTATTTTTATTATTCAGATAGACGAAATTCTTTGAAACCATTATAAGAATAAAATTTTCCCGTAAAATATTGTTGAAAGAAATAAATTCCAAGTAAGCTCGTTTTCTTAAGGAGCTTAGTGAGAAGAAATAAGCTTCATAATTGATCTCTAATAAACCTTGTTATTTTGAAGAAATAAATGCAAAATATTTTTCGTCTCAAGTGGATAAGAATACCTACTGATTAATTAATTAGCCTGCTCAAAAAAAATAAGAAAATAAATCCCCCAATTTTGATTCCTGCCATTAACATCGTTAAAAGGTGCATGAAATATTTAAACAAAGAATATTTTCTCCCTCGAAAATATGTATTAAGTATTTATTGATGCGAGACGCACAGGACCGGTTGTTGTGGCGACGCTTGGGGGAGGCCTATGTCCAGCTGTGGACATCTTTCGGCTGATATGATGACGATGTATTTGTTGAGACAAGACAGGACTGCTTTACATTAGGTAGGTACCATCGCGCACATTTGCAGTGAATCACTTTTCGCCCTCTCTCTTTCTCATAGTGTGGGCAGTAAGGTCTAAAAGAAAACACACACCCAAGTGTCAGAGTTTCTACACCACTTCAAGATCCGCTACGATCGCCATTTGGCGGCCGAGATCACTAGCTTATACGTGCCTTCCAAAGCACCATCCGTTTTTATCAAACCATCAGGTGATTCAAGCCTGCAATATCCTAGGCAAACTGGAAACAACTTTGGAACTGGAAGCATGCTTCCCGGGGAAGTCGAACCCACGACCACCGTCACAAGGCAAACGCCTAAACCACTCGATCACGGAGGCGGTTTTCGATCTTATTACTGTGGTAATGGCGAATGTCCGGGAAGGTACATACCTCATCATCATCTGCCTAGCCTTTTCTCTAACTACATTGGGGTTTGCCTCCAGTAAAACCTGCCGAATACAAGCATTTTATGTGATGGTACATACCCAGTTTAGAGTATTTGTATGGTGGGTCATACAGTCTTACAGTGGATTGAAGACATGCTAGGTACGTATTGGTCATTTTTGTTTCATCATCATCATCATATCAGCCAAAAGACGTCCACTGCTGGACATAGGCCTTCCCCAAGCGTCAATGACGACCGGTCCTGCGCGTATCGATTCATTGGCTACTCGCGACCTTCACTAGATTATCGGTCCACCTTGTGGGAGGCCTTCCAACGTTGCGTCTTCCGGTACGCGGTCGCCACTCCAGAACTTTTCGACCCCATCGGCCATCTGTTCTGCGAGCAATGTGCACTACCCACTGCCACTTTAGTTTGGTGATCCTTCGGGCTATGTCGGTAACTTTGGTTCTCTTGCGGATATCATCATTTCTGATTCGATCACGCAAGGAAACTCCAAGCATTTTTGCTAAAACTTACATGATAAAAAAAACTAGATGGCTGACGTGACCATCTTAAAATTTCGGGACTCCTCCGTGACTCGGAAAACACGTTAAACAATTGGTCCCGGCTGTCATTTGTACGTCTTTGGCAGTCGTTGCGGACTTTCAGGAGTCACCAAATCTGAAAGAACGAAATATTTAAGGAAAAAAGAGAAGCTAAGAAGATGATGGTGATGATTAGCAGTAGGTACAACTACATTGTTCGAGTATCATCTGCCTAGCCTTTTCCCAACTATATTGGGGTCGGCTTCCAGTCAAACCGGATTCAGCTGAATACCAGTGTTTTACGTGGAGCGGCTGCCTACCAGACCTCCACAACCCATTAACTGAGTAACACGGTACTTCTTGGCAAGACTGGAGTCAGATTTACTGGCTTCTGACAATCCGTAACGACTGCCAAAGATCTACGAATGACAGCCGGGAAACTCGTTATATTAAGATGGTCACCCATCCATAGACCAACCCTGGCAAGCGTTGCTTAACCTTAAAGATCGACTCGTGCGGCTGTTATTATTTAGCCACGAGCTCCTCACATTGTTCGAGTATGACTATGATATATGCGGTTTTTATGCAGTTGCTGGTGAGTTACACTATAAAAACCTTTTACCGGGTTAAATCCAGCTACAACCTCTCCAAAATTAAAAAAATAACGGACAAATGTCAGTCGCACTCTCAAACTAAGGGTTCCGTAGCATAAACTAAAAAAGACACGTTTTTTGTATGGTAATCCCCCTTGAACTTTTAATTTACTTTTTATTATAGCGGCCAAAGAAATACACACTAAAAAGTCCAACCGTCTTCCTATTACGGTTCTTGAGATATGGTCCACTGACAGACAGATGTACGGACGAACGAACAGATAGCGGAGGCTTAGTAGGTTCCGTTGGGGATCTTTCAGGTACGGAACCCTAAAAATGTAAAAATGAGGCTCTTAAAAGATTTTAAAGGGCCCAGTTTCATAACAATTTCATTACACGAACGATCACATAACTGTTTTGTCCAATAACTTTCAAAGTTTATGAGACGGCAATGATATTTATATTAAATTATATCACCCTTAAACCGTTCATTAATTTGTGAAGTTTTGGCCAATTTATGATCCCTGTAGCCTTGGAAGCTGTTTAGTAACTTTTTATTATCTTGTTGACTGGAACTTTAGCATGTTGTACTTCTTAAAGATAAGATTCTTAACTTCCAGTTATGGAGATGTAATGCACAGCTATGGAGTGGAATTTCCTGCCACAGCGTTTTTTCCTGATAGCTACAACCCGGGAGTAGTGAATAGGTTAATTCTAGGCAGGCGTGCTCCATCTTCAACCGTATCATCTCTTAGCATCAGCTGAGAAAGTGGTCAAACGCAAGCCTATTAATAGTAAAAAAATAAAAAACTACAAGTATTATGGTTAAATTTTATGCAACAAACACAATTTTCATCATACCAAAAGGTATTCCAGAAATTAGATACAAAATAACCATTTTCTCCCCTTATTTCCGTAACTACTGAGTCAAAAATGAAGAAAAGAAATACATTATTTGCCAATAAATTACAAGAAAACCTATATAAAGTCAATGATTTCATAGTAATAGGTCTTTAGTCTTTACCGATGAAATTGCCGTTTTGTATGAAAAAATTTAAACGAATTTTTTTCATGTATTTTTTATTTGTATTAATCGAAGTAATCACCCATGCAATCAATGCATCTTTGCCAACGCAGTGGCAGTTTATTGATGCCCTTCTTAAAGAAATCAGCTGGACGGGAGGCAACAAATACTGCAAAGGCATTTTGTACTGCCTCTCGGGTATTGAATTTTTTTCCCGCCAAGAAGTTATCCAAATTCTGGAAAAAGTAGTAGTCTGTAGGCAAAAGGTTTGGTGAGTAGGGCGGATGACGGAGAGCTTCCAACCCCAGTTCTTGCAACTTGGAGACCGTCTGCTGTGCAGTATGAGGTCGCGCGTTGTCGTGCAGGAGCAGCGGAGACGAGCGATTGACCAATGCTGGTTGGAGATGTACCAGCTTCTCCATCATTGTGTTCAGTTCTTCACAGTACACATCTGCAGTAATGCTCACCCCGTTTGGTAAGAAGCTGTGATGAATCACACCGGCGATAGACCACCAAACAGTGACCATCACTTTCTAGGGGTAAGTTTTCGTTTAGGGCATAGTTTAGGTGCTGAACCAGGATCCAACCAACTTGCTGAGCGCTTGCGGTTATCAAACAGAATCCATTTTTCATCGCAGGTAACAATGCGGTTCAAATTTCCTTCATTTGTGTGTCTGTTGAGCAGTGCAAGGCACGTCTCGACGCGTACTTCGCACTGGCGATCATTGAGTTCGTGGGGCACCCATTTGTCAAGCTTTTTTACCTTGCCGATTTGACGCAAATGGACCAATATTGTTTTGACGCTAACGTCGAAAGCTGCTGCTAATTCAGCTGTAGATTGTGTATCATCAGCTTCCACAATCGCCTTTAATTCGACATTGTCGACCAAAGTCTTCGGATGACCGCGAGGTTCATTTTTCAGGTCGAAATTTCCAGAACGGAAGCGAGCAAACCAATAACAGGTGGTGCGTTGGTTTGTAGTGTTAGCTCCGTAAACGTCGTTGATGTTGCGTGCCGCTTGTGCCGCGTTGCTGCCACGACGGTATTCATATTACATAATTACTCGAATTTTTAACGTATCCATGATGACGAAAAAGATTGAAATGCGATGAAAATGTAACACTAATCAATAAACAAATGACTACTTTTGAAAAAAAAAAACATGTTTTTAAAATAAAATTAATTTGAAATTAAAATTCTTAGCCAAACAAAAATTATTTTGATTTGAAATGGCCAGTACTGCAGAACGGCAATTTCATAGGTAAAGACCTAATATAATGTTGCAAAAATTACATTAATTTTACTGTTCGAAACTCTTTGCAAGCGAGTCCGCCTCACATTTGGCTGTTTTTTTTTTTTTATTATTTTCATCATAAATGTCACTAACTAACGACAGTATAAGTAATGTGATCGGCTACTCCATTAAATTGCGTCTAAGATTAATACAAGAAAAATACAAGAAACCTCTCAATAACACGGAATTCTTATAATTTAACACGATCCCGGCCGAAAGCGCACTACTTCGCCGAGACGTCCATTTGCCTATCTATCTACACTAATATATAAAGCTGAAGAGTTTGTTTGTTTGTTTGTTTATCAAAGAAGGTAAAGGCCCAGCTTTCTACGATCAGTAGTTTCAGCTGTGTGTCTGTCAGACAGCCACTGAGTAATGGAAGAATTTTAATCTATACATATATATATACAGAGTTGATACGACAGAGGGGCATTAAATTAAACTACGTATACTATACGTGTACAGTATTAATTCGATACGGTACAAAAACAAAAAGCGCCATAAATGAGAAAATATTTTTTTCAAACAAACTAAATAGCTTGCAAATCCGAATAAAACGCAACCACCCTTTGTAAAAAAAAAGACACTGACCTTAGGTACCGCTAGGTAACAAAGCGGCAACGTCGCGCGCGCGCCGGAGCGCGGTGTGCGGTATCTCGTGTGCTCGGTGGGGGCCGGGCCGGGGTGGCGGCCGGCGACTTAGGCCTCCGCTGGGCTCCGCTCGCACTGGCTTTTATGTTAGGTAACGTTTCGAAGTACGCGCACAAAAACAAACACACTAAATTTTTAAATTTTCGATGTGTCCTCCATTCACATTGATGCACAAATTATACCGACGGAGAATATTGTTATTTATTTTTCTAATTAGATCACTGTCCGTCGCCAATTACTTTAATTTGTGAAATGCTAAAATAATCCAATTTTTTAACTCATCAATAATTTTATTTACCTCTGAGGCATACACTTCACCCTTAATGTAACCCCACAAAAAGAAATCCATGGGAGTGAGGTCCGGAGATACTAATACTAAATAATAATAATCCCAAGTTACGTGTCCTATCACCATAAAAAACAGTCAATCACAAAAAAAACACTAATACTAAATAATAATAATCCCAAGTTACGTGTCCTCTCACAATAACAAAATAAAATTACAATTGTTTGCGCGCGAAGTCCACAAACCGTACGTTCCGAAAAACAAGCGTCGGCGCACTGCTGAGGGACTTACCGATCGCAAAAAACAAGGATGCAACAAACTGACCTATCTCTATTTCTTTCGCTCGCTTTATGTTAGTCGCTGTCGTAGTGAAAGTGCAAGTGTGTGTGTATTGATTGCTTCCTTGTTTGCATTGCCAATTTTTAGTGAATGTCCTTCGACATGCGTCAGAGCGGCAACAACGCATCGTAGATTTATCGTTGTAAGGTGCATGACCTATGCTTAGACGATAATCAACTGTTAGAAAAGATACATCGTGTTCAAACCGTACAAAAACTTTAAAAATCATTTGCGACTAAACTACTGCTCCTAATTAATTTATTTTTGGTACAGAGCTTGAAAATGGTACCTAGTATAGGCAGTTTAAAGGAAAGCCCCTCTGTCGTATCAACGTTGTATATAAAGCTGAAGAGTTTGTTTGCTTGAACGCGCTAATCTCAGGAACTACTAGTCCGATTTGAATTTTTTTTTTTCAGTTTTAGATAGCCGTTTTATCAAGGAAGGCTATAGGCTATATATAATTACGCTAAGACCAATAGGAGCGGAGCAGTAATGAAAATTGTGACGCAGACGAAGTTGCGCGGGTCAACTACGTGTCATGATAAACGTGAGCATGTCGCGCGGACACTGACGCGCCCCCTTGCCACTTGGCCTGACGCTCACCGAAAGATGGCAAACAATTAATAATCTATTTTTTATATAAACTTTATGTAAAAATAGCTTTTGCTCGCGACTTCGTACACGCGTATCCCGTTCTTTCCCCATTCCCGTGAAAAATTCAGAAAATCCTCTCTTAGTGCTCCCCTACATGCCTAATTTCATTTTTCTACAAGCAGTAGTTTCGGCTGTGCATTGTCTGTCAGTTAGTCACTCAGTAACGGAAGAATTTTATATATTAGGATAGTGGTACATGGTTTTAACCCTCGGTATGCCTGGTGGCAAAGTGTCACGCTTTATTCCTATTGGGTCTGTCAGTCCCGAATTTAAAGTAACTATTTTTTGTACTAATTGTGGTAACTGGTGTATCTAAACATACTTTCATCTGTACTAGGGGTATACAGTAGGGGAATAAATGAAGAAAACAAATCCACCATATCATCTAAATAAATTAAAAATCATAATATCTAGTCAAGCCGGGTTTAGCTGAATACCAGTATTTTACGAGGAGCGGCTGCGTACCAGACCTCCATAACCCATTGACTGGGTAACACGATACTTCATGGCAAGACTGGAGTCAGATTTACTGGTTTCTGCAAATGACAGCCGGGACCAATGGCTTAACGTGCTTTCCGAGGCACGGAGGAAACTCGGTAAGTTAAGATGGTCCATCCACCGACCAACCTTGGCAAGCGTTGCTTTACCTTGAAGATCGACCCGTGCGGCTGTTATTATCTAGCCACGAGCTCCTCAGTGATTGTTATAAAGTTGTAATTCAATTAATTGGTGCGCTTTTGCACTGCTCTACCATGTTAGGCGTACAATAGTTTATAATTTAATTGTCTTAGACCTAAGTTTAGGTACGTGATATCTTATATAAATTAAAAAATAAACAACATTCAAAACCTTTAAAAAGCAAGTTTGTTGAGTGAGAGCTCAGTTCAACCACAATCAACGCTTTTAACGAATCCGGTGCTTACAAATTGCAAACAAACAAATGTACCTCCACTTACCTCTTAATTCATTCGATCCACAAATAGTGACGGAACGGTCCAATTCAGACAAAACTAGGTCTAATAATAAGAAATTAAAAGGATTCAAAGTGCCGTTTCATGTAAATTACTAGTCGCCTCCATTCGGGAATCGCCGAGAATAATCGTGACTATTCGGGAAATGAGTTGCAATTAAGTGCACTTTGGAACAACTGTCCGATTCGTTGTCAGTTAAGTGTGAATCTATTCTGTCTCCTGCTCTATTCTGTCTCCTGCTTGATACGGAGGGAAGTGGAAATTATATATATATTTTTTTCCTACTCCTCCGCTGTACTTTTCTGATTAATTTCGTTGCAGGATACAAGACAGTTCAATCGTTTCTCCGGGACTCGTCGGGTTTCATTGGCTCGGCGTTTTTCTGGTGGTGGCCACTGTTGATTCTGGCTTTCAGGAGTTGCAGTGATTGGGAATGTGTGGCGGGCTTGTCCCAAAAGAAAAAAAAAAGAAAAAAGTGTGAGTCTGGTTTGCGGGGAGAATTTGTGTGATATTTCTTTATATGCTACTAGTTGACCCAGGCAACTTCGCCTACGTCACAATTTTAATTACAGTTCCGCTCCTATTGGGCTTAGCATGATGATATATAGCCTTTAGCCTTCCTCAATAAATGGGCTATCTAACAGAGAGAGAGAGATTAGCGCGTTAAAGCACACAAACAAACTCTTCAGCTTTATATATTAGTACTAGTTGACTCACGCAACTTCGTTTGTGTCACAATTTTCATTACTGCTCCGCTCCGATTGGTCTTAGCGTGAAGATATGTAGCTTATAGCTCTCCTCGATAAATGGGCTATCTAACACTGAAATATTTTTTCTATCGGACTAGTAGTTCCTAAGATTAGCGCGTTCAAGCAAACAAACAAACAAACAAATTCTTTAGCTATATTAGTATAGATAGATAGACATAATTATTCCATCCCACCATCCCTACCTTGTGGCTATTCCATCAATTCGCACTAAGCGTTTTCAAACGTCTTTTATAATGCGCACAGCAAAGGAGTGGAACTCTCTGCCTGCGTCTGTGTTTCCAAAAGCTTACAACCCTAATCTCTTCAAAGTTAGAGTGAACAGGCTCCTTCTGGGTAGGCTCGCTCCATCGTAGACATTGTCTCTGTCATCTCTGACATAGACTAGAGTCAAGAGCAAACTATTAACAAATAAAAAAAAAAATATAGCTGATATATGCAATTACTATATATGCATCATTTATTCCTGTCCTTATCCCATGTTACTTGGGGTCAGCGCAACACCATTTAGGATACCGTACCCAAAGAGTAACTAACAGCTAGTACCCTTATAGGATCACTCGGGCGTCTGTCTGTCTGTCCATACGTCTGTCTGTCAACATGACATCGTCGTGCTACATCTAAGAACCGTAATAGGTAGACAGTTGTAATTTTCACAGATTGTGTATTTGGAGGTAGCGGTACAGAGAGTAAAGTCCCGCATACCCCCATTGGAAAGGAGGATCCTCCGACCAGGCGGCTGTTGTGCCTGGCGGGCTACTGCCCGATAGTTGATATTCGGGCTGATGTATTTATGTTCAAATCGCACGGTAAACTCTGCTTGCGCGATGCAGGAATTCAACGTTGTAGTTCGCTGCTAGTCGGATAGATGGCGTCGCGGTTCTTTTTGTTGTGATGTAGATTTGCTCCGTAGGTTTTTCTTGTGGCGGCCTTGATGCCGCTACATGTATTTTTACTGCCGCTATTACAACAAATAGTGAAAATTAAGTTGTATAAAGAAACTAGTTGACCCACGAAACTTCGTCTGTGTCACAATTTAAGTTACTGCTCCGCTCCTGTTGGGTTTAGCGTGATGATTTATATAGCGTCCTCGATTAATGGACTATCTAACACTGAATTTTTTTTTTAAATCGGACAGGTAGTTCCTGAGATTAGCGCGTTCAAGTAAACAAACAAACAAACTCTTCATCTTTATATATTTAAAGCTGAACAGTTTTTAGGGAGAGAGAGGGATTCCCCCCCTTCCCCTAATCCTCCTCTTCCCTCCTCTTTTCTTATCCTTCTTTTTTCTTTCTTTTTTTATTCTTTTTTTTTTCCCTTGATTTTCAGGCTAGTTTGGCCCATATATATACCTTCAAAAAAAAACAAAATCATATAAGTAGGTATAATAATACAAATTGTAAATATAAACCTAAAACCTTTATTAGTAAAACACTTCACTTAGCATTGCATGTCCTGTCCGGGTATGGAACCCTTCGTGTGCGAGTCCATCTCGCACTTGGCTATTTGTTTTATTACATTCTGTCTTGACAGCCGTGACGCTATCGTATCACTTGCTCCCGTTTCTTTCATACTAATATAACAATACAACCTCGAACAGAATAAACGCGTCCCAAAGATTGTGTAAGGAAAATACACATATTATGTTTAGTGGTGTTTATTTTGGTGCTTACACACCAGCTTAGTGTCAGCATCGCTTTATTGAGGTAGCCAACAAAAGCTTACTTAGTTTACGTAACCCTCTGTTCAACATTCAAGTACCTAGTAGACAATAATTGTGTAGTTTGTGCTTACCTCATCATCATCATCTGCCTAGCTTTTTCCCAACTATATTGGGGTCGGCTTCCAGTCAAGCCGGATTTAGCTGAATATCTGAATTTTACGTGGAGCGGCTGCTTACCAGACCTCCACAACCCATAAACTGGGCAACACGGTAATTCATAGCAAGACTGGAGTTAGACTTACTGGTTTCTGATTATCCGTAACGATTGCCAAAGATCTACAAATGACAGCCGGACCAACGGCTTAACGTGCTTTCTGAGGCACGGAGGAAACTCGATATGTTAAGATGGTCTACCATCCAAAGACCAACCTTGGCAAACGTTGCTTTACCTTGAAGTTCGACCCGTGCGGTTGTTATTATCTAGCCACGAGCTCCTCCTAGTTTGTGCTTAGGTACCTAATCGATATTATTTACTAGGCGCCCTGTACACGATAGGTTTTGCTGTCATTTTAAACACATTCAACGCTGGGACTGACGGATAACCTCCCAACTAACAATAAAGCGTTAAAAAAACCTACATAAGACTCGTATATCAGTTCCATTTGAGTATAAAAGTGTTAACGCATACCTGTGCAACTGAGTTAGAGCATGCTCTAACTCACTTATAACCACGAAAGAGGCCCACAGTTTTACAGGTAAAAGTTATAGAAATCCGTACGGTACGTGTCACAAAGATATTAAAGCTGCACAAGAGCGTTTATTTATCGTCAGCACCTACTTTAACCTGTATTACCGTTGTGATACCGCGTTAATCAGCACTACAGGTGGTACAAAAGCGCACGTCCAGATTGAAACAGCCTGTAACCTTACTAAAATTAAATCTGTTCGTAATGGAAGTGTTATGTCATCCATTATTCAACACAGCAGAATAATATTATGGAATATTATGTTATTTAAGTATGTGAAGTGAAAAATGACTGCCCTTATGTTTTCACGGTAAATGTATACCATGTTTCTCATCTCAATTTTAACGCGCCTAGGATTTATTAAAGATTTAAAAGAAAAGTTATGATAATAAAATAGCCTCAAGCTTAACATTATTATTCATTCCTGCTTCCTGAGCAATGGTATGTAAAATTAAGTAGCATTCATGGAATGCTTCAAATAATGTAAGAAATTTTGTAAGTATATTGTAGTCAAATGTTGAATAGCTCGAAATAATATTAATTGTTAGGTTACCAAAACAATGGCAAACTTTACAAAAGTGAGGTTAGTGTTAATAACGACCCAAACTTGCGTTGTTTGACACCAATACCTTTAGAACGTCTGAATCCGTCCGAATCAGCTGAATCCGGTTTGACTGGAAGCCGACCCCAATATAGTTGGGAAAAGGCTAGGCAGATGATGACCTTTAGAACGTCTATAAAAGAGTACTGCCTAACACAATAAGCTTTAGTTAAACCCTTTATTACAGGTTAAACCTAGATAGAGGAGTTGTTTGACACCTTTAGATTTTCGTGTTACTAAACTCTCGATAAACTCTATTTTATAGCCTATGTCTGCAATAGTAGTCAATATAGCACCTAAAGTGGTATAAAAGAGTTCATTGCAATAACTATACAACAATAAGTGTTAAAGGGTGTCGGCGAACTCTTTTATAAAGACTTGGGTGTCACAGAAAAGTTAAAGCTATAACGTATTAGGTATACTTGCTGCTACTAGCGCCATTATAATTATCAAAGCTGTATTACGTCGTCCATTACAGCTTTAGTGCTGCGATTGGGGCTAAAACTTGTTTTTCGACTCCTCTATATCGTCTTTAGTAATAACTGAGATATTTGTAACCTTGTTATATTACTTAAAGTCATAAAGAAGCCTGTAACTGACCCAAAATGTTATTTGGGCTATCATGTAATTCAGCGACCGATAGTTGCATGAAATTGATTGATGAAAATCCGGATATTTCATTAATCACGATTTTTAAGTGAATGGGTCTGTTTTTATGTGTTTTTGGAATGGGTAATTATTAAGTTCTTGTCCTTTTTCGAATCCCGTATATCAGCCATTAACATTTATCGTCGCGTAGTTAAGATAAACGACGATATTATTGGCTGAGATACGATGTATACGAGTAATGAAATCCAATCGACATTAGATACTCATGCGTCTTATGTCGACTGGATTTCATCTCTCACCATAAGCCATTCATGATTTTTGGAACTGAGTGACGCTTGCATGAGCGTGGGTCGCCTAACAGTACCTAATATTATGAAAACGCTATTCCTTTCGAGTAGGTGACCAAGCAGTGTAAAACAATAAGATTTATTATTTATTTATTTAACACTTTACGCACACAGATGTACAGAGGCGGACTTAATGCCTGAGGCATTTTCTACCAGTTAACCTTTGGGTGATGCAGAGAATAATACCAGTAGGTGCAAATTGTGAAAAAAAAACAGAAACGCGATTAATATTTAAATTAATACAAAGATATATATATATAAACATATATATAAACTATAAATACAATAAAATGCTATAATATATACTCAAATTAATAAACTAATACACAATTATACTTGAACAAGTGATGCAAGCAAACAATGAATTATAACTAGCGCTGTAACGATACTACTGCCAACTTCTTACGGATGTGCTCTCGAACCTTAACTTTGAAGGTTAATCGGCTGGTTGCCATCCTGATTTCCTGGGGAAGGGCATTCCACAGAGAAATGGATTGTATGAAAAAGGAATTGTGAATGAAGTCAGTACGGTGAGATGGACAGTGAAGAAGACGATTATGGAATGAGCGTAGATTTTTATTGTGGTTGGCGCAAATGTATTGGAAATAAGGGGCTAGATAACTAGGAGAATTGGGAGAGTCAAGAAATGAGAACAAGATAGTTAGCGCCCTTTGCTTTCTGCGCTGGCGTATGGGCAACCACTTTAGAAACGAACGGTGCGCAGTTTGTTGAGGAGATCTGCATTCAGGTCATAGAAGCATACGTCACCATAATCGATGATGGGAAAAATTAGGGTCTGCACAAGCATTGTCTTCGTGTTCGATGGCAAAATGATTTTCAAGCGATACAGAGCCCGCAGCGTTCCCGTGACCTTCAGACTGACGCTAGCGACTTGATCTTAAAAAATTCAATAGATTAAGGCACTTCCAGTTTTTCCCGATTTTTTATTTTTCCAGAGATTTTACCTCATTTTCTGTTGCACGCTCCTTCCTCGTCAAGAGCCAGGGAAACATGGTTCCTTTCCTATAGGACTGAATTTTTTTGATATATTATTCTTTTTTTTTAAGGCTGAAAATCATCAAAAATATGTCGTCCCGCTCTAGGCGGAGCAGAAGAACTTCCTCTTCTTTTCTTACTGACGAAAACCCATCCGTGTTCCTCCTAACCAACTTTCCGTTCCAGGGGATCTACTCTCTAAGTCCGAAGTTTGGGCCTGAGTTACGAGCGTTTTCTACTCTGTATTACGAGTACCTACGGACTTACGATTAGTTCCGAACCCGAATTAAGAATGAATGACAACGTGATTTGACAGTAACCAATCGTGTTGTCATTCATTCTTAGTGATTACGTTCTACAAAGTAGGAAACGCCCGCAACGAAGTCCGAAACTACGGACTTCGGGTTTAAAGAGTAGGCCCCCAGGGCTGCGGTGAATTTTTCAAACAAATTCTAATATCTATATTCTTCCCTGGCTAATATTGTACTACTACATAATATTGTGAGGAGAGAATTTATGTTTGTTACTATTCTCCTTCTAATTGCTCTAATGAACGGATATTGATGAAACTTGTTAACAATATCTTTTAAGTAGCTGTCCCCCGCGGCTTCGATCCCGTCACCTGGCAACCTTAATTACCCACCCCGCCACTCCCTTATGTTTTTCTTTGATAAGAACCTTCTCTTGACAATAACAAACATAACAAAGAAAAAATTAGCGAAATTGGCCCAGCCGCTCACGCGTGATGCCGTGACCAAGGAAATAGATAAAGATTATCGAAGTATCATATTGCTTTATTATTTCTAACGGGGGAAGTATTATTTACACACGGTTGGAGCTGTAGGTGGCAGCTCGTTAATATCTAATTATTATTGTCTGCCGTTTACATCCGGTACATCAATAGCCGGAGGGCAAAATCATGAGCAGGTAAATTCTATTGACAGTTCTCATGATTTCGACAGTAAATTAGATTATCAATTAGCTATCTCGTTGGTCAGGCTCTTGTCATTTACCCGACTGCCCCAGAAGGAGGCAATTATGTTTTCAACACATTTGCTCAAAAAATGCATTTACGAAGCCTGTACATTGGTCGAAAGTTAAAAATTACGCTCCATTCAATGGAACTTGCAGTAAAATAGGTACTTAGCTTAGAAGGCACGCTCAGTTCTAAAACGCCGCGCGTACCCTTTACGTTTTTTTTTAATTTCCATATAAATATGTATTTTAGAATCACATCTAGCAGTTTCACATCAATAAGCTGAAGGGTCGAACCTCTTTGGAAGCATTTTGCTCAATACGCTTTTCGTACTATAATACTAAAGAGAAAACGAGACGATAGATATAGTCCTATGTAATTTTGACCACGCGCACCATTAGAAAATACGAGTACGTTTCAATTTCAATTTAGAAACGTTACAAATTGTATTGCGACTTTCCGACTGATATAAAAACAAAATGTGTGTATCATCTATCTACTGTATAAAAATAAGTCGGGTTTTCCTTCCTGACGCTATAACTCCAGAACGCACGAACCGATTTCCACGGTTTTGCATTCGTTGGAAAGGTCTCGGACTCCGTGAGGTTTATAGCAAAGAAAATTCAGGAGTAGGGTAGGTAGGGTAGGTAGGGTAGGTAGGGTAGGTAGGGTAGGTAGGGTAGGTAGGGTAGGTAGGGTAGGTAGGGTAGGTAGGGTAGGTAGGGTAGGTAGGGTAGGTAGGGTAGGTAGGGTAGGTAGGGTAGGTAGGGTAGGTAGGGTAGGTAGGGTAGGTAGGGTAGGTAGGGTAGGTAGGGTAGGTAGGGTAGGTAGGGTAGGTAGGGTAGGTAGGGTAGGTAGGGTAGGTAGGGTAGGTAGGGTAGGTAGGGTAGGTAGGGTAGGTAGGGTAGGTAGGGTAGGTAGGGTAGGTAGGGTAGGTAGGGTAGGTAGGGTAGGTAGGGTAGGTAGGGTAGGTAGGGTAGGTAGGGTAGGTAGGGTAGGTAGGGTAGGTAGGGTAGGTAGGGTAGGTAGGGTAGGTAGGGTAGGTAGGGTAGGTAGGGTAGGTAGGGTAGGTAGGGTAGGTAGGGTAGGTAGGGTAGGTAGGGTAGGTAGGGTAGGTAGGGTAGGTAGGGTAGGTAGGGTAGGTAGGGTAGGTAGGGTAGGTAGGGTAGGTAGGGTAGGTAGGGTAGGTAGGGTAGGTAGGGTAGGTAGGGTAGGTAGGGTAGGTAGGGTAGGTAGGGTAGGTAGGGTAGGTAGGGTAGGTAGGGTAGGTAGGGTAGGTAGGGTAGGTAGGGTAGGTAGGGTAGGTAGGGTAGGTAGGGTAGGTAGGGTAGGTAGGGTAGGTAGGGTAGGTAGGGTAGGTAGGGTAGGTAGGGTAGGTAGGGCAGGTAGGGCAGGTAGGGCAGGTAGGGCAGGTAGGGTAGGTAGGGTAGGTAGGGTAGGTAGGGTAGGTAGGGTAGGTAGGGTAGGTAGGGCAGGTAGGGCAGGTAGGGCAGGTAGGGTAGGTAGGGTAGGTAGGTATAGTAGCCAGTTGACGGGAGCGAAGCCGCGTGGGTCAGCTAGTATTCATTAATAATGTACCTACTATTTTCTCTCAAAGGTGTTGAAAAACACGACACACGTACGGAAATTGTTTTTTTCAAACTTATTACTATGGTAAGCGCTCCACTTCGTCTCAAAGTAACATACATTCAGTCAAAAAAGTATCGGGAATGGATGATTTGTTTATGGTTCCAAATTCAAATTTTTGTTTTTTTTGTAGTTGTTAGATTGGCACAACTGTTTTCCATTTTGGCGCGGAGTTTGAGTTGCATCTGTTATTTATATTAAATACAGTGCTGGTTTTAGTAATATCATATATAGTGTGTATTGCGAATTTCATAATGGACAAAAATATCGAACAAAGAGTTTGTCTTAAATTTTGCATCGCCAATGGAATTTCGTGTTCGGAGTCACTGAAAATGTTACAGAAGGCTTACGGTGAATCGACTTTATCAAAAACTCGTGCTTATGAGTGGTTCAAAGCGTTCAAAAGCGGTCGAGATGTGATGGAAGATTTGCCTCGCTCTGGTAGGCCGTCAACGTCTGCAACTGAAGTTAACATCGCAAAAGTGAAGGAAATAGTGACTGAAAATCCCCATTCAACTCTGAGAGAGATAGCCGCCGAGCTTTCTGTATCTCACGAGTCGATCCGTACCATTTTAACTAATCATTTGGGTATAAAACATGTTGCTGCTCGGCTAGTCCCAAAAGATCTGAATTTTCTCCAAAAACTCAATCGCATGAAAGTCGCTGAGGACATGCTAGAACGAGTCAGTTCGGACCCAACATTCATGAAACGCATTGTTACTGATGACGAGACGTGGGTTTACGAGTTTGACATGCAAACTAGTCAACAAGCTTCGGAGTGGCGCCTTCCAACTGAACCGAAACCGAAAAAACCACGCCAAAGTCGATCAAAAGTCAAAGTCATGTTGACTGTTTTCTTTGACTATCGCGGTGTTGTGCACTCTGAATTCTTACCGGAAGGTCTAACGGTAAATAAAGAATATTATTTGAGAGTTATGCGGCGTTTAAGAGAGCAAATTCGACGAAAAAGGCCAGATTTGTGGAAAGAAAATTCTTGGATTTTGCACCACGACAATGCGCCTTCGCACAAGGCTATCATTGTGAACGAATTTTTAACCAAACACTCAACAAATACCATTCAGCAACCACCATATTCACCAGATATGGCTCCTGCTGACTTTTTTCTTTTTCCTAAACTCAAATTACCACTTCGTGGCACCCGTTTTCAATCGATAGAAGACATAAAGGAGAATTCGCGGCGAGAACCGAACTCAATTCCGGAAGCAGCGTTTAAAAAATGTTTTGATGAATGGATTATTCGTTGGCGCAAGTGTATCGTTTCTAAAGGAGCATACTTTGAAGGTGATAAAACAAATTTGGATGAATAACAGACATTTTGTGTATTATTGATCTTTTCCCGGTACTTTCTTGACAGAGTAGTATGTCTACTCGTTTTAAAAACACATGACTAAGTGCCGAATTGACATAGCATAATATTGTAGTACCACGGCTAGGGCTTCAGCGGTACCCCGGGATGTAGTTACAAAATAAAATACTGATTTAATTTCAAAGAATAATTATACTGAGCATCTGCTCCAAAGGAAAACTTTTTGGTCAATAGAAACAAATTCAATGCATATGACGTCATTATTTGAACCTGTTCTAATTCTTCAGTTAATTCTTCTAAAGCTTTCATCAATAATAGGCTATATATCCATAGAGGATGTATCACAAAATACATTATAATGAATATTGATTTTTTCCAATCTTTTAACGTGTAAGTAGTAAAAATATATCAATGCAGGATAGCAGGTTCTACGTATACGTAATGAAATTGTGATGATTTCTTGCAAGAGCTCGACTCGTTGTAGAGAGAGAACCGCAGAGGCTTAAAGTAATAGGTTTCCGTTTATTACCCTTCGGGTAGGAAACCCTAAAAATTATGGTGGTTTAAGATTTAACAAACGCTAATACTAATGGAATAAAGCTGAAAAGTTTTTGTTTGTTTGATTGAACGCGCTAATCTCAGTAACTTCTGGTTAGAATTGAAAAAATATTCAGTGCTGGATAGCCCTTTTATCGAGGAAAGCTACAGGCTATGTAACATCACGCTACGACCAATAGGAGCGGAACTTTAATGGAAAATGTGACGCAAACAAAATTGTGCAGGTCAGCTAATAAGTAATAAGTTGCAGGAACATCACCCGTGTTAAACACTTCATTTTATCTTACTAGATTAAAGTAGAATTACATACGCTTGCCATATGGTGTCGGCCGGCGCCGTAAAAGAGTAATACCATCCCATCACTTCCCGTAGGTGTCGTAAGAAGCAACTAAGGGACTCGCCAGAGAAAGGGCCGCAGTGTTCGCTGCAAAACTCATAACCACACATTGCGATCGCCAACCCGCCTGCCAAGCGTGGCGATTATGGCAAAGCTTAGGTCCAATAGTGGCTGAAATGATGAGAACTACATAATTTAGCATTCTTAGTATTTCCTAGTCTTCAACATACTATTCTGCATAATCACGTAAGACTCTGTTCTAGGAGTCCATTCACGTCGGCGGTGCAGTGGTGGGGTTCGAACCCACGACCTCTCGACCAGAGCAGCGTAACATTGCTGCCAATCGGCTATAAATAGCCGTAAAGCGTAGACTTGTATGGAGTATGTATGTATATGTATGTATGTGTGGTTGTTTTCACTTTCTGAACGGTGAACAGCCGTTGTATTTCCAAGTTGATGGGGATTCATTGGACTTAGATGATTGCTAGTTTGCGTAAAACTGGTGTGTTATTATTTTTTGTGAAATTGAGATTTCATCAAAAAGATTTGGTATTGAACTAGGTACTACTCATGTTTCTATATACCTTGATTTAAACAGTCACTCAACGTTTTTTAGGTTTATGAGAATTAGGTGTTTCTTTAAGTGTATTTTTTTATTTGTCATGGGTTTGCTCTTGACTCTAGTCTAGGTCAGAGATGACAGAGACAAAGTCTATGATGTAGCAAACTTACCCAGAAGGAGCCTGTTCACTCTAACTTTGAAATTATAGTAACCAAGATAATATCAATCTTAGTTTAAATTTAAATCTTGTATAAATCTCCAAATAATAAGGAAAATAAAATGAAACTAAAACTTCATTATTCATAACTCGTGTATTAATTAAACTTAAAACAAAACAAACTTGTACTTTACATCGGCCGGGACACGAACTTGTGTCCCGGTCATACTTTTTAGCTTATTAAACTAACATTACTATGTCCACAAAACTATGTCAATTTCGATTTATTTTTCACTTAAGAAAAACTTTTTGATAATATTTTTTGTTCGAAAAGACATCTAATGTTAGTTCAATTTGCACTTCACTGCTGATGAAAATTGCATAATTGGTTCATAATATTTGAAGTTCCAGTTAATCGGCTTTTTTGTTCAGAGCAAAAATTATAAACAATTTAAATCAGCAAAAAAGTCAGTCAATTAAAACATGTCTTTGAACAGACATAACATAACAATTAACATAAAGCCTCTTTTACCACACTTGAAAGAATATAAACGGACAAAAAAAAAGGTTTTGTGTAAAAGTGCACGTTAAGAGTTAACGCAGTTTATATTGTTTCGAGAGTGCAGAACTTAGATGTATCCACGAATGAATCGGCCATGGGATCTGGCCCATTGTTGGCCCACAAACAATAGACTCCGAGAAGGAAGTGAACTGCGTTCAAATGTATGAAACTATTACGTAAAAATCACTTCCGAAGGCGCACGCAAAGCTAAATACATTTCGCATCGCAATTTTGGAAAGAAAACATTTTTGGACACTCGCTTGAGGAAAGATTTACCTTCGCGTACGCCTCGCACTTAACGACATAAAAATATTTACAAAAAATTGGTATATGATGGTAACAAATAGTTAACAAATGACTAAAAATATGTACAAGGAAGGTTTCTTTACCTAAGCTTAGTCCCATCCGTGGTGCTCTTCGTGATGTTCGTGGTGGATCGGTACCCACACCTTCTGCCAGACTGGTTTCCATACCTTCTTCCATGCTGGCACTTCGATAGTCTTCCAGTCGGGTACCTGAATCTGCTTCCACTTCTCTACCCAAATTTTCTTCTGGACGGGCACCCAGACTTCTTTCTTAACGGTCTTCCAGATTTGTACTTTCTCCTCTACCCATTCTTGCTTCTTCTCTGTGACCCACGCTTGTTTCTTTTCTGTCCTCCAGATCTGCTTCCACTCTTCTTTCCATTCCAGCTTCTTCTCGGTCACCCACACTTGTTTGTGCTCGGTCTTCCAGATCTTCTTCCACACTGGCTTCCAGATCATCTTCTTCCTCCACAGGTCGTGGCTGGTGTACTCCCAACCGTGGTCATCCTTGCCGAGATATTTCTCTCCGGGTACGCCTTCCTTCACCCACTCTGGGACGTGGATTTGCTTCCAAGCTGGTACTTGTACTTCCTTGGTATGCGGGACTTGGATTTCTTTCCAAACTGGTTTCCATACTTTTTTCCAGTCCGGAACCTGAACTTCCTTCCAGATAGGCACCTGCACTTCTTTCCAGATTGGCTTCTGAACTACTTTCCATGCAGGCACTTGTTCTTCTTTCCACTGTTGTATTTTCTCAGTTTTCCATTCTGGTACTTTTTCTTTTTTCCATTCATTTTTCCAGACCAGTTTCTTTTCTGTTTTCCAGATTTGTTTCCACTCCTCTTTCCATACGAGTTTCTTCTTCCACACTCCCTCCGGCGGCGGAGAGTGCCAGCCTCCAGGGGAGCGTTTATCCCGAGACAACTCAGTGTCCTTGGCCGGCTCCTGTATCGGCACGGCTAGCGATGCGGCGCATGCCAGCACCACCCAAATCTGCAACAAAACAAACTAGTTTTGATATCCACAATGAACTTTTACTTTCCAACAATTAAGAGTTAAACCTCGTATTCAACGGTTAATGTATTTTTACTAGTTTCACTTTTACGGAATTAATATGAAGTCTTTATTGTATTGCACATCTTATGCAAGGTATCTAAATTTGGAGGCTTATTATGCATTCATTAGTTATAATTCACGTCAGGCACTAGAATATTTGATGCAAATCTTCATTTGAAAATATGTTGTGCACACAAAGAGTATTATTTTAATAAATAATGATAGAGTTTTTATGTTAATGTTGTTTTCATGCATGTTATTGGTAACTTTAGAAATCGGTATTGAGCTTTCATAAGTAGGAGTTGCGCCCGCGCGTCGAACATGAATGATAGGCTGTTACGTATGAACGTAAATGTTATTTAACGAGGCTCGGGTCAATTATTCGGATTATTACAATTATTATCAGATCACATAACGTTTAAGAAAATATTTATTTACGAACGTATCTACAGCCCGGTATTTAAGTATACATATCGATCACCGAAATAATTTTCGTTTTGATTTATTTTCACGATCGTTACATTCCATTGGGTTGCAAAAAATAAACCCAATTAAAAAACGATATTAAATCAGATTTTAAAAACACCAATACATGTAAAAATAAATCCGCGAATTTTATGAACTTTTTCCGAATTAACCGAGCACTTTTATCAATAAAAAAATCGAGAGAACACTTTGTATATTTTGCGAAAAGATCACGATAAAAAAGCACTGTCACACACTGCACCCACCGTGATAGTCAGCGTCCTCATTTTGGTATGATGTCCGCCGCGACTGACGATGCTGCGTGTGCGCAGGTTTTTATCAAGGGGCCCCTCTCCTGCTCCTGCGGCCGTGATGCGCAGCTAAGTGTCGCAGGCGCAGGGTAGGGTTCGGTTTCTAACGCGGGTCGAGCCGTGCGCCAATTATTATTGTTTTGGTTTTCTTATCATGCGAATAACTGCTCTTGCGAATTTGTTTGGCGAAGTTTATTTTTTCGTTTGTTTTATTTTTATAAGACTGAAATATTATGCTCAAAATAACTTAGAAGTTTTATAGTAGTGGATTTTGGAGGTCTTATTAATGTGGATTTTTTTCTATAACAGTGATTCAAAATATTAGCAGTTATTGATACTATTTTAACCGGAAACAAAACGGAATAGTGTGATTTCTTTTTAAGTGTCATTTAGATAGACGTAAAAATACTGCCTCTTAGCCACAGGATAATATGGTGCTGCGTTTTTTATTTTGATCGAATCTTGATTCATGAAAAAGTTCGGAATCTTAGAACTTGTGTTATGGTCAAGTCAAAGGCGGTTATTGATAGTAATAGTAACAGTTCGGATTTCACCATGGATTTTTGATGGATGCGAGACGCACAGGACCGGCTATTGTGACGACACTTAGGGAAGGCCTATATCCAGCAGACATCTTTCGGCTGATATGATGATGATACCTTTACTTGGCTAACGGTGATCAAATGAAATAACTATGTGTGCTTTACAATTCTCGCTTTCCGATACTAAATATCTTCAATGAGCTCTCTAATTTATCGTGTTCCTCAGTAATGATCTACTGAGCTTCTAGCAAAGCTGTAAAATTCATGAATAAGGAGTAATATAAACATAATATACATAAGGTGTCTTAGATATTTCAAGTTTATGAAGTATTTTTAACGTTTGTTAGACGAACATCATCATTCTAGTATATTTGGGAAACAACAAAATATTTGTACTTCTTTTTCATTTTGTGTTCGTGGTAATCTGTTTTAAAAAAACTGTGCAAATTAGTATTAACTAATTTACACATTTTTTAAAGGCTAAAAGTCTTAAAGGCTACTGACGGTGTTAAGGTTAACGAATTAACCAATTTTCATGAATACGCGTGTACTTAGATACCTAGCTTTAAAAGTTAGTTTAAAACTTTTTCGAAAATCAGTTCAAGGAGACCGTTTTTGAATAAATTTTCGAAAAAGTTACTAATTCAATCTCTGAGAATAATTTGCAGAAAGTAAAACTTTCTCTTTCTCGCTAAACTCTTTTGAAGTTTCATTTGAATCGGTAAATTAGTTTCCAAGAAAACGTATTCATATTCGTTTATTTGCGTTTTGGAGGACCAACTAAATGTAGAACTTAGACTGTAACTAACTGTTTTCATTGTTGTGTGTCTTGTAATGTTATTATTGTGGATATTTTACACATGTATGGACGGTTATAATTAACTTATGTGATTGTAATTTATCTGAAATAAATTTATTGTATTGAATTTATAGCCCATTTATCGAGAAAGGCTTTATAACATCACACCACGACCAATAGGAGCGAAGCATTGATGAAAAATGTGACACAGTGAGAAGTTGCGAGGGTCATACATCAACTGAGTAATTAAATCCGGAAGTTAATAACAACCATTGAGCGTACAAGTCCACCCCTGCCCTTTTAAAGCCGTGTATATTGTCAGTGGTCAGGCAGGGGCCAACAGTTATTTCAAAGTATACGATTATCAGTCCATTAAACCACACAAACGAACCCATAGCTTCTCATCCTATGTTTTCATATTGTGCAATAGCCCTGCACCAACCGGGGATAGTCCATGGTTAATATTCGTAATGCATACAGGGATATCTTCGGTTGGTGCCCTATTCAATTTGAACTGTCTAACGCAAACGAGGCCTCTGCTCTCGGCCCCTCGTACGCTAGCCAAAAGAACAGGACCCCACGATCAGACGATTGTCAAAGACATAAATAAAACTTTAATTTGTAAGTAGGTAGCTATTGTCTTTAATTACTTACTAATGATGATGACTGACTGTTTTACATTCAGATAAAGCTTATATTAAGGTAACTATTACAAACACTTAATTATTACTTGCGAGTTCGAATGAAATTCTCTGAGATTCTGAGAAGTTATTGCTTCTAACAATCTACATACTTAAGTGAACTGAAGTGCAGAAACAGGAAAGTTATCTAGAATGAATAATAACTTGAAGAGTTCATCTTGCAGGTATAAGTAATTGTGTAGAAAGTCTGCTATTAATTTTTTTTTATTTTATTTGTTATGGGTTTGCTCTTGACTCTAGTCTATGTCAGAGATGACAGAGACAAAGTCTACGATGGAGCGAGCCTACCCAGAAGGAGCCTGTTCACTCTAACTTTGAAGAGATTAGGGTTGTAAGCGTTTGGAAACACAGACGCAGGCAGAGAGTTCCACTCCTTTGCTGTGCGCATTATAAAAGACGTTTGGAAACGCTTAGTGCGAATTGGTGGAATAGCAACAAGGTAGGGATGGTAAGATGCAGTGCGTCTGGATGTCCGATGGTAAAAGGGGGCTGGTGGGATGAGGTCGTGGAGTTATTATATTAATTATGCATCTTAATTTACATTTTACCTTGTATCCAGCCGGTGGATTCTGTAAACATGTTGAAGGGAAGGCTTGGGTGAAGTGATCATGAATTGAGTTATCAATCATTCTTGATTACATGGGCTGACAGCTCACTTTGTGTTCACTTCACCCAATCCTTCACTTCAACAGGTTTACAGAATCGACCGGCAGGGTTGCGGAATTTTTCCGATCGAGTCACCGCGGCCCTGGGCCACAAATGGCACTAGGAGGAACACGGATGGGTTTTAGTCAGTAAGAGTTTGACACTTCCTTCTGCTCTGCCCAGAGCGAGAGAAAACATTTAAGGATTTGAAAGTGTTTGCAAACGGATATCTGATGTTACCGGGCACATGAATAAAGCAAGTTATTAAGGCCTATCGATATGAGAACATAGTTTTGTATTAAAAAATATATACTTGTTACCGGAAAATTTAATCGAGATACTTAACCTTCTTTTGTATACATATAGGAGAAAATTCGAGGAAGGAGAAAATATATATCTGAAAATAGGTTTAGAATCAATATGTTCCTAGCGTAGCTACACTCTCCAAATAATGCCCAGCTTTCTACGATCAGTAGTTTCAGCTGTGTGTCTTTCAGTCAGTCAGTAAAGGAAGAATATATAAATATTATATACCTATACTAATATATAAAGCTGAAGAGTTTGTTTACTTGAACGCGCTAATCTCAGGAACCACTGGTCCGATTTGAAAAATTCTTTCAGTGTTAGATAGCCGATTTATCGAAAAAGGCTAAAGGCTGTATATCATCATGCTAAGCACAATAGGAGCGGAGCAGTAATGAACATTGTGACGCAGACGAAGTTGCGCGGGTCAACTAGTACTAATATAAAGCTGAAGAGTTTGTTTGTTTGCTTGAACGCGCTAATCTCAGGAACTACTGGTCCGATTTGAAAAATATTTTCAGTGTTAGATGGTCCATTTATCGAGGAAGGCTATATATCATCACGCTAAGACCAATAGGAGCGAAGTATTAGGATATTTACTTCCAGAGATCACATTTTTCACAAACATTGAGTATACAGGGTTATTTGTAAAACACCAGCAACCTCTTAGGTAGTGAAAGTACTCATGATTATAAGCAACTTTTACTTTGGGAAAACTCCGAAATCTCGAGAATATATCAGCTGTTTCATACAAATTGCAATATTTAGCCCAATGAAAATATATGCACTGCCTAAGAGGTTGCTGGTTTTTTTTTTACAAATAACCCTGTACTCGTATACAAGTAAAAATTTAATTTCTTTATTACATTAATTAAAATTTCTGCCTGGATTGTCACATCTTAAACAGAATATAGCCATTACAACATTTCAATACCCAGTTCTAGGTCGCAATATTATTAATTAATATTGTTTAATCAAGTATGCTTCAGTTATTCGACGGGAGATACCAATATCATGGAACTATGTGGATGTCTGTACCTGAAGCATTAATTCGTGAATTGTTAGCAGCATTGTGGTTTAGGCATCTTACACCCGAAACCTAACACATATTGAATATGTTCACTCAACTCAGCCGTCATGACCAAATGAAACCATGATTTTAATTAAAAATGTATAGTTTTCAGATTTTTCCCTATAGGTATAGACAGTATTACTTGCCAAATTTCATAGTTCTTGGTCAACGGAAAATACCCTATAAATTTTGATTCCCTTGAGAGTGTCGAAATATATACTTTTTGCGACATAAACGGCCACATCTTTTTGTACGAAAACTTAGAAGCTTGTTTTTTTTTCACAGCGTCAAGAAACTGTAGACCTGAGTATATGGTTTTAGTTTCAACTAGATACCTCAACGCGCTCCCGAGATAAAGGGTCTTGACAGAAAAACGGATGGACAACAAAATGATCCTTTAGGGGTTCCATTTTTTTTTGAGCTACGGAAGCTTAAGTATACCTGACACTACCAGGGTTACAGAATTTGTTCGAAAGACTCATCGCGGCCCTGGAACGCAAAGGAGTTTAGGAGGAACACGATAATAATGCGAGGTAGACGACGACGAGTTGCTAGCCTGTCGGTTTTCTACCGGTTGCATTTTGGGGAATGTGCGACGGAATTGCATAATTTAATTCCGCCAAGCCCGTTCCATCGTCGGACCACAAGACGAACGGCGATGCGCCACCGGTACACGGTGGATATCCCACCCATACGCACAAAACGTTTTGATAACACATTCATAATGCGTACAGCTAAGGAGTGGAATTCCCTGCCGGAGTCTGTGTTTCCTGACAGCTACAACCTGGGAGTCTTTAAGTCAAGAGTGAATAGGTTATTTCTGGGCAAGCGTGCTCCATCTTCGACCACATCAGCACTTACCATCAGGTGAGATAGTGGTCAAACGCGTGCCTATCTACAGTAAAAAAAAAAAAGTTAGATACTTAGAATCCGGGCTTTTGTTGCAATCATATGATTTAACCAGTGTAGTACTGACAGAGTTGATATTTCCATCTAAACGTAATTTACAGACAAGGAACAGCTATGCAGACTGAATTTCGTATCACCAAGTATTGCAATTAATTCGTCTCGGCACAAAAGGGTTGAGGGTTCGGTTTCCAAGAGAATTCCGGAAGAAATTAGTACCGTATAGTAAAGCCACGGGCACAGAACTTTATCGTGTTCTATTAAATTAACATTGTTTATTACCCGCATAAAGGTTGTTCTGCGTAGTCAGAACATAGGCAGCGAGATTTTTTTATGTTAAAAGTTATAATTCGATGTTTGGCTCTCGCCTCCGCCTGTTTGACCTGAACCAGCTTGATAACATTATACATGGGCAGCACACCATGTGATTAAACTTGCTAGCAAGTTACTTGCAGCTGGAAACGCGGCCTTACTACAATCCATTCTACAATTAGTGAAGTATCATGAAATATGTGAATTATAATTGTTTGTATCAATCCTATTTATAAAATACTTCCGTTACTACGCGGCGGTGCGTTGTATGTAAGTCACTCACTTACAGACAACGCACCGCCAATACTACCCCAGTCGAAGTAACCTGAAATTTGGCATGTGGCTTCCCTACCCTCCGCAAGGGAGGAATGAGAGAGGATTTCTCGAAATTCCTATGGGAACGGGAAAAAACAGGATATGCGCGCACGAATTCGTGGACCAAAGCTAGTTGAAAGATAATTATGTTCGGTGTCAGCATACCGGATCAAATTAGTCACAAAAAAGTGAAGCGTCCGCAGTAAAAGCTGGTAATATTCATGAGTACACTTTCACCCTCTGGATGACTGCCAATAATTTTAGCTTCAACCTGTAGAGTTAGTTAGGGATGTTATGTGCTTGTGCCATCGTACCCGCCTCCGCTAAACCCCATTTAGCGGAGTAGATACAAAGACGGAGGCCAATAAAAAAACAAAAGATGAACTATCACATTCTAAGACCAGTCGACCAAATGGTAACCATGTGGAAGTGGCTTGACTGATCCTTACGTGGGTAAAAAAAACCGCGCAAGTGCGAGTCGGTCTCTTGTACTAGCCCCGTTATTTGTAGTTATAGCGGCAATAGAAATACACATTCTGTGAAAACTTACTCGCTGACAGTTGAATTGATGAACAAACAGCGGAGGCTTAGTAATAGGGTTCCATTGGTTACTCTTCGGGAACGGAACCCTGAAAACTGACTCCACTTACCATACGCTGAATTGGTATTAGACATATCAGCGACAGACACATGACAACACAAACATGGCATTCCGATTCAAATCTCCAGACGCAACTAGATTCCAAGTTTTATGTACATTATACTGGTATGGTGTAAGTTTGCAAAAGATGATCACACTCAATAAACTAATGTCACAATAGAGTAAATGACTAAAAATGTATTTTAAAACGTCCGCAAGATACAATCCAAAAAAAATTGGCCACTTAATTTTTGCTTTAACAAATCAATAGCTGACCTGTGCCCACTTCGTTGGGCAGTATTTTTCGGGTTAATATTAATATTAAGCCTATGCCAATCACAAATAACAAGCCTTTTTATTGGTAAAAGAATTTTCAAAATCGGTTCAATAGATCCAGAGATTACCCCCTTTTTTTAAGGATGAGAAAGACTCTTACTGACTAAAACCCATCCGTGTTCCTTCTAGTACCCTTTGCGTTCCAGGGCTACGGTGCCTCTTTCGAACGAAGTCCGCAGCCCTAGCAGGCACTGGCCCTAGCGAGCCCCTTCTTCTATGCTGACAGTTCTTTGTGGCGCGCGTGGAACACAGCGCGCCGTCGACCCGGGCCTGGTTCTGAACAGACGGCGAGCCACCCAGCGCTCTCCGTCCGCAGGCCCGAAACTCACAAACTTTACCTCTTTATAATATTATAGATTAAGTAAAGTATAGAAGAATAGATAAAAAAAATTTTGGAAATCTTCTTACGGACTTATTAGACTTTTTTATTCATCTACCTTGTTCCAAGTTAATCATCATCTGCCTAGCGTTTTCCCAACTACATATATTGGGGTCGGCTTCCAGTCAAGCCGGATTTAGCTGAATACCAGTATTTTACGACGAGCGGCTGCCTACCAGACCTCCACAACCCATTAACTAGGTAACACGGTACTTCATGGCAAGACTGGTGTCACATTTAGGTACTGGCTTCTGACTATTCGTAACGACTGCGAAAGATCTACAAATGACAGCCGGGACCAACGGCTTAACGTGCTTTCTGAGGCACGGAGGAAACTGTATGTTAAGATGGTTACCCATCCACAGACCATTCTTAGCAAGCGTTGCTTAACCTTGAAGATCGACCCGTTTGGCTGTTATTATCTAGTCACGAGCTCCTATTCCAAGTTAATATTTCAACAAAATCAATAAAATTATCGTTTTAAGTTGCGAACCATTAGCAGGCCTCCGTGAACGCTTCGCACTTGCGGATGTTGGGGCAAAGCTCTAGCACATTCCTATTATGTACCTGTAGGTAACTACCATATGTGTATAGTACCCACATACACGAGGGGTCAGTTGCGAGCCAGCTAATCTAACCGCATTGTGTTGTGATCAAGGTTCATTGTTGTTCTGTGGTACTACGAGTATGATACCACCACATACTTGCATTGTGTAAGAGAATGCAGTTACCGATTTAAGATGGTCCTTCGTCACTACATTTTTATTGTTTTACAACGATTGCCTGCCTGACTAGCCTTTTTTCAACTTCATTGGGTTTGGCTTCTAGTCAAGCCGGATTCAGTCAGTATTTTACGTGGAGCGGCTGCCTACCAGACCTCCGCAACCCATAATGCGAGCGGATAGACTTTGCATGTAAAAAGTCGTAATTCGAGGTTTGTTTCTCGCTTGTTTCCTCCTGCTATATTGGACCGATATAAAAGATATTTTATAAACTAAATAAAAAGGATGTACTATATACTGTGTCCTATTTTATTTTTTCATTACTAGTTGCCAAATTTGTATACTAGGTCTCTGTTGACAACGGTTTATCGGACAATTTTGAGCAATGTTTGAGGGTTCTAGTGCCTATATGGTTAACATAGGCACTAGAATAGAATAGAATACTCTTTATAAAAAAAAAAACAATGAATTCATTCAATTTAAATCATAGGGACACAGGTCTTTCTTATTTAGTTTATAAAATATCTTTTAAATCGCTTTCCGAGCCACGGAGGAATCTTCGTATGTTAAAATGGTCACCCATCCACAGAACGACCTCAGTTAGCTTAACGTTGAATATCGACTTTACCGCTTATTTTTTTCTGTATTGCTATTTTACTTTTCGCGCAGTCTACTGTAATCAGACCTATGTTGATCAAGGAGTGTTCTTTATCTATCTATTTATTTAAATGCCTTCCATTTTTTAGCTTTAGTCCACTGACGACTAAAATTTAATCTACCTTGTCAAAAGAAATACTAGGCTAACATAATATAAACGTAGTAGTTCGAATTTGTTCGAAAGATTCATCGCGACCCTGGAACGCAAAGGAACACGGATGGGTTTTAATCAGTAAGAGTCTAATATGGGAGTATCAGACTGATATAGTGGAAGCAGTCATTCGAAAGTCACCTGTCTGTGGAGCCAAGATTTGGAAGGGGATTTATTATTCAGTTTTATACGTTTCGTATTTTTCAAAACTTTGGCTACATAAATTGTAACTAAGACTTTGAATCTAGTTGAATAGAGAAAGGGAGGGGGGTGAGGAGAAAGGGAAGCGGGTTCTCTCTATTCAACTAGATTCAAAGCAAAATCCGTCAAATAGACTGGATTTTTATTAAATTTTCAAAACCTAAAAAGGCTAAGGCTGGTTGCAAGTGCGCAATATGATTGGCTGCCCCCCCCCCCCCTTCCCGTCTTCTGATACTAGACATTTCCCGCAATTATGTGCTCCTGATTCGTCAAAAGCATTAAATTAATTTCCTTAGAAGTTAGAGGACTGCAGAGGTTATTAGTTAGAATCCTATCAGAATTTAATTTATCTAAGTCTGCGTTCATGTTGTCAAAGGCAATATTCCCAGTTAGTAACTTGATGAGAAATAATTTGTATTCTATGTATACAGTAGGAATCTATACTAATATATAAAGCTGAAGAGTTTGTATGTTTACTTGAACCTGCTAATCTCAGGAACTACTGATCTGATTTAAAAAAATCTTTCAGTGTTATATAGCCCATTTATTGACGAAGGCTATAACCTATATATAGGTTTGCTCCACTCCTATTGGGCTTAGCGTGATGATATATATATCATCACGCGAAAAACAAACAACAACATTAACAAAAAATGTTTTTTTTTTTTGTATTATTATTTTTTTATTATGCATTAACGAAAAATGTGACGCAGACAAAGTTGCACGGGTCAGTTAGTGTTCAATAATTATCTAGTAATATGATTTACGTAGAAAACGACGAGTTGAGGGTGCCTTTCAAAGAGACAGTAATTGCTTCGTTGGTGAGCATTTCGACGAATCTATCAATTTGAACCTCCCTCGCTACTGAGAATCATAATAACCTCTTTGCTCATTTAGGGGTGTATTCTATTTGCTTTGAAGAGTGTTATTTGCCACGTAGTGAAAATTTAATTTTTAGTTTGGGGTCAATTTTAGGGGTCAAACTAGAAAATTAAAAATAAAAGTTTTTTGAACAATATCAAGTGACATATCAAATGAAAGGGCTTACTGTGAGAGTTTTATTTACATCTTTATATAATTTAAAAATTAATGGTTTTGAAGTTATTCAAGAAATTAGACGAAAAATCTTCGAAACTACTGAGCCAAAATATTGAAATAAATGGAGATATGTACTTAATAGAAATTTACCTAAAGATTACAGGAAAATCTAAAAGAAGTAAGTACCTATATAGTGTTAAAATAACATGTAATAAAATTCGTTCGGAACCCTTTGCACGCGAGTCCGACTCGCACTTGGCCAGTTTTTTTTATGTATTATCCCCGTTACTCGAAGACGTCTGAATCGATTTGGAAAACTCGAGGAAACTTAAAATCTTCTAGCCAAACTTGAAGCGGGTATTTTTTGAAGAGTATTTTCTTGGAGTAGTTGGTCCCATTTCAATTTGGTGAAGATCTGATGAAGAACTTTGGAAATTGGTACGCACATGTCAATGTCAATTTAGCTACGGAAAATCACCTAAAAAGTGAAAAATAAAAAAGTCTTTTTTTATTGCGAAAATAAATGCTTTTTTTTCTGCACGCGGATAAACCCTTCTATAATTAATCCTCATCTTGATCGTATGTTTGTGTACCAAATAGTCTCAAATGTATAGAACGCAAATACTTTAGTCATCTTTATTCATAACATAGTCATATTACACCAGTCACCAACATGTCTTAACAGTATTCTTTCTTAAACACAAAATAAAAGAAAGAATCTCAATTAAGAATTCGCATCTCATTTACAAATTACCACATAACCGTAAAATTGAACTGCATACGTAAATCGTATAATTACATAAACGAGCGAACAAGAAAACAAGTCAACGAAAGTATAGCGGCACAGCTTACAAATCTCATGAATTCTTTAATTAAATTTACTTCGCGTAATTAAAGCTTATGTAGCTGTTTTTTTTCTGGATTGGTAATCATCAAATTACCCATCACGCTCTGGGCGTAGCGGAAGGGCTTCAGACTTTTACTGAATAAAAACCCATTCATGTCATTCTAACAGCCCTTTGCGTTCCAGGGTCGCGACGACTCTATTGAACAATTCCGGAACCCTGACAGGCCGGATTAAAATGATAATGATTGTCCAAATATCAGTTTTAATAACAAAGCAATACTCGAAACCATCATCTGCCTAACCTTTCCCAAACTATATTGGGGTCGTCTTCCAGTCAAACCGGATTTAGCTGAATACTGGTATTTTTACGTGGAGCGGTTGCCTACCAGAACTCCACAACCCATTAACTGGGTAACACGGTACTTCTTGGCAAGACTGGAGTCAGATTTACTGGCTTCTGACTATCTATAATGGCTGCAAAAGATCTACAAATGACAGCCGGGACCAACAGCTTAACGTGCTTTCCGAGTCACGGAGGAAACTATGTAGGTATGTTAAGATGGTCACCCATCCACAGCAAGCGTTACATAACCTTGAAGGTAGACCCCTGGCTGTTATTATCTAGCCAAGAGCTCCTCTGGCTCTCCGCTCAATACTCGAAACCACAGTTTACTGATAATTTTACTCTAATAAATTAAATTATAGCTAATGTATGTACGATAATAACATGGCTTTTAGCAAGAGCAATCATTTTGAAACTGCGAGGATATTATGCATGATTTGATTTGATTTGTTTGTCAAATAGATTGGTACTGCAATATTCTATTAAAAGCCAATTAATTAGATCTATCATGTTGTGTTATGTGCTCGGTAGAGGGTGACGGGTTCGGGACAAACAATTTCAGGTATAATTAGGGAATCATTATTTATATGGCTACCATATCTTTTGTCTCTTAATGTCTTTAATTTTACGGATTTAATTAATTTTACTTTAAAAACACAGAACTCTTATAGGATCACTTTGTTGTCCGTCCGTCTGTCGGTATATACCGTTTATCTCGGGAATGCGTAGAGGTATAGAGTTGAAATTAAAACCGTATACTCAGGTCTATGATCCCTTGTATCAATTAAATAATCAAACTTCGAAGTAAACGGGAACCAAAGATACGGTCGTTTATGCCGCAAAAAAAACATTATTTTGACACTTCAAGGGAATCAAAATGTATAGGGTATTTCCCGTTGACCTAGAACTATGCAATATGGCAAGTAATACCGTCTTATACATAAAAGTCTAAAAACTTTACATTTGTAATTAAATTATTATGAAAATATAGTCTTTATATAAAATAATTTGTATCTACAAAGTACGGAACCCTCGGTGAGCGAGTCCAACTCACACTTGGCCGGTTTTTTTAGGGAGGACCGTTAGAAGGGAGGCTTTTGCCAAGCAGACTGGCTGTATCTACTTATGAAAAGTATATTTAATATTTTAGACATTTATCATATTCCTGTCGTCAGTTCTCACAAAACACACCTTTGTACTTATGAGACATGTCGTTTTCCAATGTATTTTAGTGAGAAACATACACAGTAGTTACATAATCATCATCTGCCTAGCCTTTTCCCAATTATATTGGGGTCGGCTTCCAGTCAAACCGGATTCAGCTGAATACCAGTATTTTACGTGAAGCGGCTGCCTACCAGACCCCCACAACCCATTAAATGGTATTTCTTAGCAAGACTGGAGTCAGATTTACTGGCTTCTGACAATCCGTAACGAATGCCAAAGTTCTACAAATGACAGCCGGGACCAACGGCTTAACGTGCTTTCCGAGGCACGGAGGAAACTCGGTATGTTAAGATGGTCACCCATCCACAGACCAACCTTGGCAAGCGTTGCTTAACCTTGAAGATCGATCTGTGCGGCTGTTATTACTTTAGCCACGAGCTCCTCACACAGTAGTTACATAATAAATAAATAAATAATGAAGCACTCGGATAAATCATTAAGATTTGGTTTCTTAATGATATGACGCTAAAAAACAAATAACAAGAAACCATCCGATCTTACTAAACGTTTCAAATAACAACTCAATTTACCCGTTGAATAACATCATACAACAATTAAATTATTCCAAACGTTTCACCATTCACACACCATTGTCCAAGGCGACGGTTACCCAAAAATGAATAATTCAAGCCTAGTATGCGGCTTCTCTTATGTTCTAAATAGGCGTATTACAAAACAATATAGTTTGATTGGAATGCTCGACAATTCGTCCGTGTGAACTTGGCCCACATTTTGCACGTGGTCAAAAGTGGTGGTCGGAATTTGGATTAAGGTTGCGACTTTTTCCGGTGTGGTCTAAGCCTAAACCAGGATAATCTGTGAGGATTTAGGGACATTTTTAGTGTCAATAGTGTAATAACATAGCGAGGATTGAAGCTCTTTTGATTTGAATCAGGGAGAAGTTAATACTCAGATGATTAATTATTGAGTTGTATAAAATATCAAATCGGCTAAGTGCGAGACAGAATCGCTCACGAAATGTTCCGTATAATAAACTGAAAAAAAAACCCGTCATAAGCAAGTCGGACTCCATACGTCGGACGCCGAGGGTTCCGTACCACCATATAAAACATGAAATGTTTTAGAGGTTAGAGATTTGTCAGAGAATTTTAACACTGTGGTGTATTGTAATTTTTGTTGATGATTTCTTTAAAAGTGTGCTATTAAGAGACGTCGTTTTATTTTTCCTGAAATCTTTACATAAACTTCTATCACATTAAATAATTTTAGATTTTTCTTCATACAAATTTTTTCCAAATTTCCTTAAAAGTCAAAAAAAAAGAAAAAAAAAATTAAATATGTGCAAATAGTACTCTTTCATATGATAACCTCACATGCCCTGGTAGCCCCACTTTCAGTCGCTGTTGCAAAAAAAAATACGCATTTTGATTTCTTCCTTAGTTTCAAAAAAGTTGAACAAACGTCATCCAAAAGTATTCCAAATTTCAAGTTGATAGCATTAGTAGTTCTTGAGATATCAATACACACACACACGACGGATTGACTAAGTCACACCATAAGGGTTCCTTTTTGCCATTTTTGGTACGGAACCCTAACAATCACGGTACTTTTTTGCTGTGACAACGGGAATAGATAAACTCGTATATACTCAGTGACAATATCAACTGTCTACCTATTACGGCTCATGATAGCCCGCTGACAGACATATGGATGGACGGACAGCGGAGGCTTGAGTATAAGGTTTTGCTGGGCAAGAGTGATATTACCGGACGAAAATTTCAGATTTTCGTCCGGTAATATCCACACACAATAGTACAGAATGTATTAAATGGTCAAAATGATACTAAATCCGAAATTAAGAATATATGAAGTGGTGTATCGGAGATTGGCCAGTGAAAAATGTCACACCTACATACATAGGTTGTGTAGTAAGGATATATTATGTTTGGCCGGACGTTGGTAAGTCAGTTCTCGTGTCGTCACTCTTGGAGGATTTTAATTTATTCTGCTAGCGTCCTCTCATTCATGAAAGTAGCTGTTTGTCACATTAATGGTGATGTAATTGAACCTTAAGTGACGGTGTGATTGAGTTTATATTTATCGTGAATTAGGTAGGTGACATGTCTTTTTAAATATCAATAATAAGTAGCTTGAATAGTGTCCTTTCTCAATGTATTATATTCAGTCACATATTTATTTAATTTTAATAACTACAGGCAACTTTGTGGTATGGTACATATTTAATTACTCAAAAGATGTATTGTAATGCCTGCACCAAACTCTGTTAACGCCAATTAATTTCCACATCCACGCTATCCGTGAAATGGCGCATCGAGGGCTGAAATCTTCTACACAAATATAGATAGTATTATAGTAGTGTTACACCCTCAATTACGACGTCTGCCTCCCCTGGGGCCAGGCGGCCCTGTCGCCATAGCAACACACAGATGCACCTGAGTGATACGAACCCTACCTGCAAAATTAATTTATAGATTCTCAGTACTCCGAGCGTACAGAGTATTTGAGGAATTCGATGCGTTGTGCACTATTCATTAAAACGGTATTGGATTTACGATATTGGAGTTCAAATGCTTGTGAAATATTTAAAGTCCTTTGATGCAGAGAAACCCTTTTATTCTAAAACTGGTTTTGATTTATAGAACTGAAATGGAGCTGAGTAGGCCTGGCAAGGCGCGGTGATGATAGGTGCAGTAAGGCAGTGACCGAGTGACGTCCGCGGACTGAAAGAAGTGTGGGTCGTTTGGCAGCGAGACGAGCAGTCGACATTGTTGCCATGCGGGTGGAAGCTGGCTGAGGCTGGCGTACAAACGTGGGTATTGACTCAAGAAAAGAGATGCCTATGTTCAGTAGTGGGCGAGATCGGGCTGTGTATGATGACTGGAGTCAAGAACATTAGGGAAGAACAATTGTCAGCTATACTTTACCAAGATGAAGTGATTGTAGAGTTGGGCCTTCTAGGGCTGCTCGACTCCGGATTTGATAACTTTTATCTGCGAAAACAAAGTCTTGGCAACCATTTTATATGAAATCATTCTTTTTATTCATTCGAGTTTTGAGTTTGTCCCGGCGAACTTCGTGCCGCTTCAGAATAAATTTTTGTCATGTTTTGGTTTTGTCATGCATTTTGAAAATGATTTTATTAATACATTTTTATTTTTTGAAATTTGTCCAAAGTTTCTGCTGTTCGAGACACAGAAAAATCAACAAACCAAAGATCATTAAAATCAGCCGTACTTGAGTTATAAATGGTGTAACTAACTAAACCGATTTTGTTATAAAGATATAAAACTCATAATTTCTATTTGTAACCTATGATTGTAATTCAGATAACTTAATAAACGAGTTTATACATATTCTACATTTCTATAGTTAGTTTGAGTACTTGGTAAATTCCATCCATTCGTATGATAGACAGACAGCGATGTCACAGGCATTCTATCATTTGATCGCACCGGAGGGAAGTCCGTGATCTCCGACTGTAACAAAGGGATCTGCACGAGATGGACTAGTGTTTGCGTCGCTCGACCAAGCAAAGGCTAAGCGCAGGAACATCAATATATTGAATACAGCAAGCAAGGGAGCTCAGTCATGCGCAATTACGAGTGAAGTTGACAAAGAGTCTTCACGTAAAGAGAAATTGTCAAAGAGATCGTCACGTGCAAAAACGTTGTCTATCCGACGAACACCTGTACTATCTTTTATCTGAAGTCTTTTTACTACAAAAAAAACCTTTTTACTTCACACAGTATCTACTTGTATTTATGATTTTGAGTTTCACGTTTTTCATTGTGGGGCCTGAAGACGGACGTTGCAGCCTTGACGGGCAAAAAAAACGCTGCCGTGGTGATTTGGAACCATTTATGACGGATTGACCTCAGAGAGCAACAGATAAAGCAGCCTGGAATAATATGAGGGAGGCTTTTGCTCAGTAGTGGGCAATATAGGCTAACGAAACTAAAAATCAGTTTGGTAGTCGATCGTTTGATGTCCAAAAGGAGCAAATCATCGGAACTGCAAGCCTCAGCACCCCTGCAATTGATCATACACCAATGCAAACACATACATTCGACTCAAATCATTCAGCGGTGCGTCACAGCGCGTACAGTGGCAATTCACTTTATAAATCCGGTACGGATATTACTTCCTTTGACAGGTGGAACCATGATCGTCCCTATATTGATTCTGGTTGGGATTGGGACGAAGCGGCTCTAAACTTAGTGAATAGCAATATGTGGAGGCGTGTTGGCAAATTGTGTCTGAATTTGTGCTGTTGTGAAAATAGCTATTTATTTCTACAACAGCAATCATTCAATCACGAGATACAGTTCATTGACTTAGCTCTAATCTGTCTTCTGCTTGACAATGATGATATATGAAATTACATAGGTATCTATTGTTTGTTTATGCTTAGGTCTTGTATGTAAAACATCTGCGTTTGTGTTTAAGGGTTTATGTTTTTTTTTTTTTTTGTTTTTGACAATCTCAGGTCCCTGGAAACACGGTCTTTAGATAGGTGTACGAGGAGCCGAAGCGAACTCGCAGAGGCCCCGTTAAAAATTTCAAAGGGAATGGTACACCAACCGACGATTATCTCTGTATGCACTCTGAAAGTATACCTAAGGACAATCCCCAGTTGGAACAGGACTATTGCAGAATATGGAAACAAAAGATGGAACGCTATAGGTTGGGGTGATTTACTGGGCTGATAATCGTTTACTATGGAAGCATATTGGCGCCTACCTGACCAATGACAATAAAAACTGCTATAAAATGACAGGATGTGACTTGCACTTATTACTATTATTTCCTTTATTAATATTTAAAAATAAAAAACAGCGTACGTCGCGTCGGAGAATACGCATTTTGTATACGCTCCAAACTGCACACAAACTACAAAGAACGCATACACTACAAACTGCACACACACTACAAAGAGCGCACATACTACAAACTGCACACAAACTACAAAGAGCGCACATAATACAAACTGCACACAAACTACAAAGAGCGCACATACTACAAACTGCACACAAACTACAAAGAGCGCACATACTACAAACTGCACACAAACTACAAAGAGCGCACATACTACAAACTGCACACACACTACAAAGAACGCACATACTACAAACTGCACACACACTACAAAGAGCGCACATACTACAAACTACACACAAACTACAAATAGCGCACATACTACAAACTGCACACACACTACAAAGAGCACACACACACTACAAAAACGCACACACTACAAAGAGCGCACACACTACAAACTGCACACACACTACAAAGAGCGCAACACTACAAAGAGCGCACACACTACAAACTGCACACACACTACAAAGAGCGCAACACTACAAAGAGCGCACACACTACAAAGGCTTTACATACTACAAAAAATAACTGTTAGAATTGCATATAACTCCCAACGACGCCACTATTCGCATGTTACAAGTGTTACAACACTAATCTCAATTCGCACCTGAGCTCGAAAAATTAGCGTTGCTCATCATTAATAACCATACAAAAAAACATGAATCAAAACAAGTCCAGCGGGTCTAAAAAGTCCACTTTAGCAGAATCAAAAAGCACATCACGATACCCGTCACTGTCAAATTTTCCCAATCAATCTTGAACTTAAAGTACTAGCGATAAAAATGAAAATGAATTTTGACAGACTGTTGTTTGATTAATATTATGATTCTAATATCATCTGCCTAGCCTTTCCCCAACAATATTCAACATGATGCAGCTGAATACCAGTGTTTCACGTGAAGCGCCTGCCTACCATACCTCCACAACCCATTAACTGGGTAACACGGTACTCTTGGCAAGACTGGAGTCAGATTTACTGGCTTCTGACAATCCGTAACGACTGCCAAATATCTAAAAATGACATCTGGGACCAACGGGTTAACGTGCTTTCCGAGGCACGGAGGAAACTCGGTATGTTAAGATGGTCACCAATCCACAGACCTACCTTGGCAAGCGTACCTGAACCTGATAGATCGACCCGTGCGGTTGTTATTATTAAAAAGTGGCCTTTTTAGACCCCCAGATATTCACGTAATCAAGTAATGCATGTAAAACAATGGGATGCTAAACTATCTAAGAGAAAGCCAGTAATTACATCAATTTTGACGGTTGTCGAGAACGCTAGTGGAGCCGGTTCATATTTAAGAAAACGAATTGTTTTTCTAACGCGTGAATGTGTAATTATAGTTTGAATGTAAACAAGTCAAACTATCTACATTTTTCGGAAAAGGTAGTACTCGTATCTTATGTTGTTATGTAAGTCTATGATTTAACAAATAGAGACCAAACCGAGTTACAATGTTTTAAAATACGTACGTAGTACTTACGTACTGTAATGTCACGCTTTTTAGGGGTACGTACCCACAGGGTAACCACCGGAACCCTGTTAAGTCTGTCCGTCAGCAGGCTGTATCTCAAAAACCGTAGTAGGTAGACAGTTGAAACTGTCAAAGAATTTTCGCCGCTACAACAACCAATAATAAACAGTTAAACTAAACTGAAAATTAAAGGGGGCTCACATACAAGAAACTTGTTATTTGATCGTTTTTTATTGGTACAGTTGAATATTTCTCTATGCATCTTTGTTTTTTTTTAGGAGCCCATAAACGTTTTAATATATAAGTTTTGGGGTAATGTCTTTTGTAAAATTTGACGTTCAAAAAGTGCCGGCTCTCAGCCTAATTTGAATAACTCTGTCTCTGTCATCTCTGACCTAGTCTAGAGTCAAGAGCAAACACATAATAAAAAAATAAAAAAAAGAATTTTGAAATTTTGAATCGAAGCCTTAACGGGAACTTTTTTTAGGCCTAAAATCTTAAAGACCGTACGAGATGTAAGATACCGCACGACACGTAAATATGCCTATTTACGTTACATATAACGTAAATAAGCATCATTTCAAACTTAAAAAGATTGATGCTGCAAATAATTTCAATGTAGGTACCGCAGAAGCTTTTGTTCAGATTTTTATTCAAACAACTTGCATTTAATAAACTACTAAAATATTAGTGACAAAAACGGATATCGAACCGCTCTTTCACACTATGATTCATCACAACATTCAGTGGTACAGACCATTGCGTGAAGAGATCGATCATAGGTAGAACTTTAGCTCTGATAGATAAGACACAGAGTAGAAATAAATGGAGTTCGAAGTAGAAGGAAATTATGATTAGTATTTATTTAGCACATTCATAAAACACGCACGGTACATAAAAATAAATAATGGTAGGTAAGCCAAAAACTAAGTGTGTGTCTCACGACTGCACTAAAAAGGTTTATTTCAGCGATATGTCAGACAGCCTTAGACTGTCTGACGCTGGTTTTCTAATGAACCCTAAGGAGGAGTGGCGGTTCAATCGTATCATATATAAAAATATCGTCAAAATAACGTGCATAAAAGAATAAACAGATAAAGTGCATATCTATCTACTTAGAACTCCATTTATAGGGTTCCGTACCCGAAGGGTAACCAACGGTATCCTATTACTAAGTCTCCGCTGTTCGTCCGTCTGTCTGTCAGCGGGCTGTATCTCAAGAACCGTAATAGATAGAGTGCTGAAATTTTCACAGATTGTGTATTTCTATGGCCGTTATTACAACAAATAATAAAAATTTAAAATTAAAGGGCGCTCCCCAACAAGGAACGTGTTTTTTTCGGTTTATGGTACGGAACCCTTCGTGTGAGAGTCCAACTCACACTTGGCCAGTTTTTAATCCCGACCAAAAAAAAAGGGATGTTATAAGTTTGACTGCTATGTGTGTCTGTCTGTGGCATCGTAGCCCTTAAACGGGTGAACCGATTTAAATGCGGTTTTTTTTTATTTGAATGCAAGTTTTCCAGCAGTGGTTCTTAGATAAGTTTTATAAAATTCGGTTGAGCCATTTAAAGATCTTCATCAGAAAATGGGCAGCAGCAAAAATCAGTATCAGAAGCTTGACATCCCCCACCAGCTCTCCATTTGAACTTACTCACTGGAAAATCGTCTAGTCAAGGTGGCATCTTGAAATAATGGCTATCACTCATTTATCCTAGTGCGTTGAGTGCTTCTTCGGTACGTCAACGTCCAACTCTAAATTAAAATTGAAATATAGACTAGATATTGCATTTGCACTTGCCAATAAAAGGCTGCTGCCACAAAAACAAATATGGTAGAAAAATAAAATATAAACCGGCCATGTGCGAGTCGGACTCACATACGCAGGGTTGCGTACCATGCGCGGGCCTGCGGACAGCGAGCTTTGGGAGGCTTGCCGTCTGATCAGAAACAGGCGCGGGTCGACGGCGCGCTGTGTTCCACGCGCGCCTCAAAGAGCTGTCAGCACAAAAGACGGGGCCCGCTAGGGCCAGTGCCTGCCGGGGTTGCGAACTTCGTTCGAAAGAGGCACCGTACCCTGGAACGCAAAGGACACTAGGAGGATCACGGATGTGTTTTAGTCAGTAAGAGTCTGACACTCCCTTCTACTTTACCCAAAGCGGGAGGAGTCATTTGATGATTTCCCATCCTTAAAAAAAAAAGGGTTTCGTACAATAAACTTCAATTTTTATTATTTGTTGTTATAGTGGCAATAGAAATACACAATCTGTGAAAATTTCAACTGTCTACCTTTTACTGTTCCTGTAATACAGTCCGCTGACAGACAGACGGACGGACGGACAGCGGAAGATTAATGATAAGGTTATGTTGGTTACGCTTTGTGAACGGTTCCCTAAAAAGTGCAATTAAAAGAAATAGAAATTGCATTTGTCTAAACCAGTGCAATATTTAAAAAAAAAACCATGCAAGCAAACATCGTCATTGTCACGCAACAACGCGTATTTATTTTCCTTGAATTTTCCTCCTTTAGTCGAGAAATCTCATTATTCTTCAAAGGTTACTTTGCTACGAAGCAGTCGATTTCCTGGAGCATCAGCTGCACCTAGATGATATTAATTTTCTCCGATCTCATTTCCTACATCAAGGTTGATATTCAAAGAATAAAGATGCACTTTGATAGGTGGAGGAGACAAGCGGGAAATTACATTTGTTTACAACCTGTTGCCCGCGACTTCATTCGCGTCAAACTCGCAAAACAGTGACAAATGTAATTTTCAGTTTGTTGCGCGGTAATTCTTTTTCTAAAAGAAAAGTACTTTGTATAAATGAATATTTTACTTAAAAAAAAAACATTGCTTAAGTTCCTCGTTATAATATCAGCTGTCAGTGAAAGTCCCGTCAAAATCCAGCCATTTTGGAACGGAACTTATAGACAGACAGGAAAAAAATTGTTTTTTTTTGTTACAAGTGTACTTTTGTTTAAACAAAGAAATAAAAATACTTGCTTCCTCACAAACAGACGCAAAAATCATAATAAAAATATAGTAAATGGGGAAAAAAATATTATTCATTAACAAAACATATTTTATGTGAATTTTATATTACAAACAGACACTTTTATTTATATAGATAGGAAAAATACAGCGAAATAGAAATCTGATTAGGTTCACGAAGCCCCTAAAAACTTTGAATGAAAGTTTCCAGTAACTCAGACCCCGGAGCTCTTTGATGTAAATTAAATTCGTCATAAAGCTTTCGACATGCGTATACATTGGTGGCCATACAGCCATTTCTGAAATTAAATTCTTTATAGAGACTTTCAGGTAAAAGATATTACTGCTGAAAGCTTTTTAAGCTGTGCCTCTTCTCAGAATATTAAATATTCAGAGAGTTTGTGATGCAGCGTTACTTATTGGTTTTACTAGAAATATGGTTGGGTACATCGCTGACAAAGTTGACGGTGTAGCGAGCTTACCTAGAAATCTTTTCACTGTAACTTTGAAGAGATTACGGAGTTTAATGCGTTCGGAAACAAAGACGCAGGCAAAGAGTTTCACTCCTTTGCTGTGTGCATTATAAAAGACACTTGGAAACGCTTTGTGCGAATCGGTGGAATAGCAACAAGGTAGTAGAAGGGGGCCGGTGGGATGAGGTCGTGGAGTTCTTGGGCACACTCACCGAAGTGCAATATTTATCTTTAAAAGACCGACAAGCAGGCAACCTTGCGGCGTTGAGCCAAGCTGTGCCAGCTTGGCGTACAACTGTTTTACGTCATCAATGAACCTCTTAGCACTGCGTTCCACCGAGTCAAGAGCGTCTAGTTGGTCTTTAGCTGAGCCATTCCAAAGGTGACTGAAATACAGGATCAGATTTGCGCTGAATTCGGGTTGTCATCATCAAATCAGCCGAAAGACGTCCACTGCTGGACATAGGCCTCCCCAAGTCTCGCCATAACAACCGGTCCTGCGCGTCTCGTATCCATCGGCTACAGGCGACGTTCACCGGGTCATCGGTCCACCTTGTGGAAGGCCTTCCATCGTTGCGTCTTCCAGCATAGGCAGTCGCTTCAATTAAAATACTAGTATTCAGCCGAGTCCAGTTAGGCTGTAAGCAGACTCAAGCATAGTTTGGAAAAGGCAAGGCAGATGACAAAAAAAGTGTAGATCCTTTAAAAAATAACTTGTCCACCGTTAGACCGCGGAAACAAACTCAGCGGGCAAGGAGCGGCGCGGTGGCGGCGGTGGCGTGGGTATTTACACATCTATACATTTGAACGCGCCGCTGCAGCGCTGTTCGCGTCAAATGCTATATATAATGGACTGCCCGCGCCGCCTTAGTGATAGCAATTCACTCGCCAGAATCAATGAAAGTGAGGATATATGTGGATGACATAATCCACGCAGTACCTACGCATACATTAAAGAAGAGTGCCGGCAGACGAGGTGAAAGTTCACTTCAGACTAATAGTAAAACTCCTTCCCGCTTGTAAGTTATCTATTACGCAGCCGTTCCACCAACTACGCCTAAATTTAAATATTTTATGCCAACAACTGTCTGCGTAAGGAAACAAAACAAGCGCCAGGTGTATCGTGAATGTAGTGTTCATTCATCAAAGCAGTGGTCAATAGAAGCATAACTTATCTGACATAGTTGGGCTGTTTTAGTAAAATATTCACAAAAACTCATTTACAAAAAAAATTCAACTGACTTCCAAATAAAAAAAACACTACAAAGTATAAAATACGTTTAAATTCGGAAGTAAAACCCTAAAACGATTCTCATTGGCATCTTCCTGTGGGTAAAACCAAGTTACAAAACAATCTGCATCAAAATTATGTGTCAGTAACACAAAGCACTTTTGTTTTCATTTGTGTAACCCACAAGTACTTCGTGCTAATTGAAACAGCATTTAGTTCCTTATATGGATAATATTAACACTCGTATTCACTGCGTTGTCTTAATTCCCTTCAGTGTTTATGTTTTAAAAGGCATCCGTTGCTTCATTATCGTGTGGTTCTCTACTGAGTACCAAAGCGGTCAGTACTAGAATGTTTATTCGTTTTTTAGCCAACACTGCAGCTCTTGAGAATCAGAAAAGTGCCAAGTATTGATAGCTCGACGAGTCCAGGAAAAATGAATTAATCAGATAATAATAGTGGAGGAGTAAGTTACTTCTAGGCAAGCGTGCTCCAGGTGGTGGTCAAACACGTGCTTATCATTAGTAAAAAAAAAAATGAATTTGCAGCATTTACTATGTCATATGTCTTCCAAGCGTCCTAGTACACTTACTGAGACGCTTGGTTTTATGCATTGACTTTTACAAATGACTATAAAGTTCTGAGCCAATTCCATAAATTAAGAAACGTTCGCATTCGCAACCTGACAAAAATATACGAAAAAACTAGCTTTTGCCCGCGATTTCGTACGCGCATATCCCGTTTTTTTAAATACTAGTGTATATTTTAAATACTAGTATTATTAAATACTAGTGGAATTGGCCTTCTGAATAATGTTAATTAATCCTCCCTATCATGTTTCCGTCACGATGGCAATATCAATGGAGTTTGCCAAGTTTGCCGGAGACATTATAGATAAAAGTGTGTACGCAAACACAGGTGCAGCATCAGTTCATCCTCAACGGTTTTAAGTGCTTTCTGAGGCACGGGGTATCACACCACCAATTCCCAACCTATAGTCAACAATGAGTAAGTGGTCGAGTGGTTTAGGCGTTTGCCTTGTGACCCGGTGGTCATGGGTTCGATTCCCATACAGGAAGAGCATATTTTGTAAAGTAGTTTTTTAGTTTAGCTATGACATTGCAGTCTTAAATCTCCTGATTGTCTGATTAAAAGATGATTCCGTGCTTCGTATAAGCCGGTGGTCCCGGCCGCCAAATGACGGTCCTCAAATAAACCATGTCAGAGATGTCTTCCAAGCGTCCTAGTACACTTACTGAGACGCTTGGTTTTATGCATTGACTTTTACAAATGACTATAAAGTTCTGAGCCAATTCCATAAATTAAGAAACGTTCGCATTCGCAACCTGACAAAAATATACGAAAAAACTAGCTTTTGCCCGCGATTTCGTACGCGCATATCCCGTTTTTTTCCCGTTCCCATTGGTATTTCGGAAAATCCTCTCTTAGTGCTCGCCTACACTTCCCAAGGAGCCTACCTACATTCCAAATTTCAGCTTCCTACCACCAGCAGTTTCAGCTGTACGTTGTCTGTCAGTCACTCAATCATTCAGTAACGAAAGAATTTTATATATTAGTATAGAATATATAGCTTGTTCGACTGATTGCGACTTCCCACCCAAGCGCACAAAACGTTAAGGGAACACATTCATAATGCGTACAGCTAAGGAGTGGAATTCCCTGCCGGAGTTTGTGTTTCCCGATAGCTACAACCTGGGATTCTTTAAGTCAAGGGTGAATAGGTTACTTCTAGGCAAGCGTGCTCCATCTTCGACCACATTATCGCTTACCATCAGGTGAGATGGTGGTCAAGCACGTGCCTATCAATAGTAAAAAAACAGACATGCGAATGCTTACGTTGATTAAATACTAGTGGAATTGGCCTTCTGAATAATGTTAATTAATCCTCCCTATCATGTTTCCGTCACGATGGCAATATCAATGGAGTTTGCCAAGTTTGCCGGAGACATTATAGATAAAAGTGTGTACGCAAACACAGGTGCAGCATCAGTTCATCCTTAACGGTTTTAAGTGCTTTCTGAGGCACGGGGTATCACACCACCAATTCCCAACCTATAGTCAACAATGAGTAAGTGGTCGAGTGGTTTAGGCGTTTGCCTTGTGACCCGGTGGTCATGGGTTCGATTCCCATACAGGAAGAGCATATTTTGTAAAGTAGTTTTTTAGTTTAGCTATGACATTGCAGTCTTAAATCTCCTGATTGTCTGATTAAAAGATGATTCCGTGCTTCGTATAAGCCGGTGGTCCCGGCCGCCAAATGACGGTCCTCAAATAAACCATGTCAGAGGCCCTTGAGGCGGTTTAAAAAATCCGACACCAGGGTGTGTGGGGATTTTGACCTTACTGCCCACACTATAAGAAGAAGAAGAAAAGTAAGGCTATATCATATTTATATTCATATCCTAATTTGCAAACCTGAGGAGCTCGTGGCTAGATAATAACAGCCGCACGGTTCGATCTTCAAGGTTAAGCAACGCTTGCCAAGGTTGGTCTGTGGATGGGTGACCATCTTAACATACCGAGTTTCCTCCGTGCCTCGGAAAGCACGTTAAGCCGTTGGTCCCGGCTTTCATTTGTAGATCTTTGGCAGTCGTTACGGATAGTCAGAAGCCAGTAAATCTGACTCCAGTCTTGCCATGAAATACCGTGTTACCCCCAGTTAATGGGTTGTGGAAGTCTGGTAGGCAGCCGCTCCACGTAAAATATTGGTGTTCAGCTAAATCCGGCTTGACTGGAAGCCGACTCCAATATAGTTGGGAAAAGGCTAGGCAGCTGATGATCTCTCACAACCAGATACTTAAATACATCCCCTAAATTCTGATACAATTCTGAATTAATTTGGTACATTCCAATTCGTATTTCGTGCAAATTCGACCATATCCAAACCAATTGCAGCTTGAATTTTACCGAAGCGAAACCAGGATTGCCACAGCTCACATTTGAATAGTAACTGACAGGTACGGAGCTTGAAAATTAGTAATATGGTAGTTGGTAGTCAAACCAAGTACAGCCTCTGCTGAGTATGAGTGGTCCTGTGCGAAATTGCGAATTACAATTAGCTGTTCTTTCGTAATGAGTGAAGAGTTGGGAAGGGCTTTTGTGATTAAGCGGATCTAAATGGCCACTTTAGTAGAATCATGGATCATAATATTAGTCGTACAACAGTCTGTCAAATTTCATTATCAACTTTATTGCTGAAGTATTAGGTTCAAGGTTGATTGGGAAAACTTGACAGTTTCGGGTAGTTTGAATTGCTGGCTGATTCTACTAAAGTGACCTTTTTAGACCCGCGGGATCCGGTAAAAAAAGGCGGATGTGTGCATGACTCTATGCGGTTGATAGTCCTCCTGTAAAACGTCATCAGTAATAGTGTGATGCAATAGGGAATGTGCATGCGTTTTTTTTTTCGCAATAAACTTCGCAACCCTGGTAGACATATTGTATTTACTCCTGTCATTATATTCATCAAGTTGCTGTCATCTGACCCGTAGACACATTGTTTTAATTACCGTGAGCAACACAACGCAGTCATAGTACGTGGTACTGATTCATATCAGTGGCAAGTTGTCACGCAGCCCCGTCGACGTGACACGCATCTCATGTGGGTTGCTTCAGATACTACCGTCATTTTATAATTTTCTTTGAGTATAACAGACAGATAACATAATTCAAGATTTTTGCTGTATTCAAAACTAAATTCAATTAATGTTTATTTCGACCAACAAAATATCATAAGTTAGCACACACATTGCATACATTCAATACAATAATAAAAAAACACGTAATATGGTGTTTTAATATCCTTATTATTATTGTCTAATCTAATTTGTGCCTCGAAATTAACAAAAAAAAAATAGTGTGCTTTAGGAGAGCGGGGGAAAACAAAGATATTATTGTCACAAAATGAAACATAATTTTTGGCATAATATGGCATTTAACGTCTTTTGATAAGATGACAAATCAATAAATTAGAGTGCTAATCTTCCTCCTGAAAAGTTGCATTTAAACACTTAGTAACACGAGACTTTAATAATACTAGGTCAATACTTGCTATGAAATATCTTTTTGGATACAAATCAATTCAGTTTACAATATTTCACTCGATATTTTGCAATCTTGCCGCGTTTGCCATTTTCAGGTGGCAAGTTCCCAAATAACAAAAAAAAATCAAATATAAAAATTTCAACTTGACGTTTAGACGTGATTCTCATTTTAAAATCAGCTACCCTCAGGTATCTCCGCCTTCATAAGCGACAATCCGCGACTCTTGTCACGGCGATGTCTCGCATGCAAATCCTCTGATACATCTAAACACACTCTCCCGGAAAACACTTAAACAGGTGCCGCCTATCTTCACACCTCGCTCTCACGTCATCAGAAGTAACTAAAGTACTATTACACAATTGCATTATGCACTTGTCAGTTTCCTCAATGTGCGATTTGTTAACATATTACCTGGTCAGTTGTTATGGAGTAAAAGACACGATCGTGGATCTCATTTGAATTGTTTTTAGTGCCTATAAAGTTCGGAATCTAGGTGCGGGGGAAAGTTAATGGAGTGTTTCACGCGGTTTTATCCTTGCTAGTTATGTATTCTCTTCGTTGATTCATTCACATGAGAGGCCCTAGCGAATTGTTTTGAAGTATATAAGTAACGTAGGTTTAGTATCAAATCTACAACCTCATATTATTTTGCTTTGATTTTATGCGACATACAATTTGCGCAAGATTATGATTATAAAAATATGCTAAACGAGTATTGTAGTTATAGTAAAATATTACATTATGTTACTTTAAATTAAAAAAAAACCTGCTAGGCTCTGTAAGATAATAATTATTTTCTCAATTTTCCGCGCACAATGTGTGCACGATGAATTAGGGCGAAAAACAGCGCCGTAGAATGGCATACATTAATTTAAGAACATATTTTACGTTATTTTTTATTTACACAAAAAAGAAAAGAAAAGAATATTTTGAAAAGAATATTTTGTAGAGAAAAGAGCACAAAGATACTGCTTGTCTTCTTTTTTGACCATTATCTCGTTTTATTTTGCCGTTTATATTCTGTTTATCTCATTTGCCTCTTTTTCATTTTGTCTAGGTATACCTATAAAGTTTTGCCGTGAGTTATTCTTGCAGATATTCGAAAATGGCTAGACTATTTTTTTTCAATGCTGATACGGTAACTAAGGAGTAAAAAAAAGATTCCAGTCAAATCAATTTTAAGTGGTACGTAGTTCATTTGGTTACCTAGTTTTCAAAAACAAAAAAAAAAAAGTTCATTCCACCAAAACTAAAATCTGTGACAAGCTTCCAAAGACATTGACTGACAAAATCATTGACCCACAGATAAATCTGTCACTACACTCCAGCCCAAGATGATAAATATAGCCATCAATAGAAATGTATTTTTCATTTCGAATTATGTAAACTATCACTTAATATCAACATCAATTTGTCCTAAACACCATAACGGCTTAATATGACTAAGCGAAGGTTAGGAGTTCAACGCCCACAATATTTATGGTGACATGGTGGTACCACGTTTGAATAAAGTACCTCTCGTTGTGGGCGGCTGTGGGCTTCACATCGAGACGGCTACCGTATCGATCGATATTTCGAAATGTACGATGACGATGACTTCGGATAAGTTTTGACCATCATTTGCATTACCTTGGAAATGATACTACGATTACATAGAAAATGTCATTGTCACTACTGTAGGTGAATTTCTGCACGGATATAGTTATTTTTTTATTTACGTCCGTTGGTCACCCTTTGAACCAAAGGGTGACTAACGGACCCCCGTCCGTTGCTACAGAACTACGTTTTGGGTACGACCTTACTAAGTCTGCGC